>OY856412.1:1350450693-1350735693 GCA_963693085.1 Alisma plantago-aquatica
AATGTCTATATTTTCTCCTCAATCCAACAAAGCAATCATACCTAAAACATCACACACGTTCGCCTCTTCCATCATATCATCCGTTGCATCAAGATCATGTGCAGAACACTCAGGTCCTCCTCCCATGGCTGGCCACCTCGCCTCCCATCACCACCACATGGCTCTCCACCAACATCATGTTGTACTCACCGCCTCACCAGTACTCAGCTTCATCTGCATCTACTTCGGCAGCATCATCATCTCAGGCGACTAGCCGTCTGGTAGGGTACATTCTCCCACTAAAAAAATATGGACAATACAACCCCTGCCGAAAGGATTCCCTTCATGTCGTCCCCAAAGCACTCTTCACTGTCGTGCTCGAGGCGTCATACCTCAGATGTGCTGACATCGGCGCTTAAACCAGTTATGTCATTACTGCAGTTAAAAAAGTGGCCACTGTCTAACTTTATTTTCTTTAAGCCGCCGAGTATGCAAACTTAAATCAGAACTACGCACTGTGTGCCAGTATTGTAGGCGAGGGGAAGGAGCATATGTTTCCAAACCCCCGCTTCATTCAACTATGAAGATACCCATTAATACATTGGAGGTGTACATGTTCACTGTGTTAGATAGGGACCATAAGTCAAGTAGGATCGACTACCGCTTCGGTCTTTTCCAGTTGATGCAGTTCATTCTCTACGACGCTCTACCATATCTATTTCAATACCAACATCTAAGCTACTTTTGCCTCTTTATAAAAGTATTCACGTACCTGCTATGCGATCTTTTATCAGAGTAGTCATTAATGATGTTTCACATCTTCGTTTGAATGTTAACATTACTGCTACAGACATAGCTAATTCATGTATTTTACTTATTACACCAAGAACGACGTAGTGGTCTTTTACCATTTGTTGAAGTCAACCTCAAAAATGCATTTCAAAGTAGATTACTTCTTCAACGACACCAGTAATGATACAAACGCACTTACAACTTTCAGTTAAGTACTACCAAATTACCGTCTGCAATCCCCTTTATTTTGTTTAATATATTATATTTCTACTTCCACGAAATGCAAAGATAAGCGCATTATCCTGAGTATTGATTTTTTATGGCATTTAATGTAACAATCTTTTGAGGAGAGTGTGCTCATTGCCACCAACGGATGGTCTCTTTTCTAGCTTTTGAAATTTATGTAAGCAATTTCCTTATTCAGCATTAGACCGTATTAGATGATTGAAATGTTAATCCATTTTGTTCATCATCTGTCATATATTTTGTTCTTTCATTGCTTTGTGGGTACATGTTGAGGAATTCACAAGTTTAGAACTTCTCTTCCATAAATTTAAAATATTTTATGAAGTAGTGTCCCCCCTTTTCCTTCTAAGCGATATATGAAGTTATAGTCACGTACGTGTTTTCAAGTATTTCGCAGGTTTGATTCTTCTCTAATATAAATTTGGAATATTTTTATCATTTCCTTACTATAATCATTCTCCCATATTACATGTATACAACTATTACAGACTAAAGATCAAATCTTTTAAGAAAAATACTTTTCTATGAAAATATCTACATATAATAAGAATAGAATGATATCTTGACATCCAATTTCTAAGTGTATAACTAAAAATACTTGGTATAATTACATATAACTATATATAGATATATATTTAGTATAAGTTTCTTTTTTTACTATTTAAGTTATAAATATCAAACATTATTCCACTATCCAACTTTTAGAATTCATCTATGTCTCCTTGAAATATGGAATTAACAATGCATACTCATGTAAATATATTTTTTTTGATGAAGTTATGAAGCATATCATTGTAAGTTAGCATTCCTTATTATCCAATATATAATTTCAGATGCTTATTTATAAGTCATATTAGCATAATTCTATATAATATAGAACAATTCAATCTGATTTTCACGTGCATGTGCACGTGTCTTTTGACTAGTATATATATACTACTATAAAAAGAGGGAGTTTTTTAAACAATTTACAACAATGCCATTTTCGCACCTGCCAGCCAATCACAACACACCGTTTTTGAATGCGGGCCTCTCCTCAACCCTTTAACTTTTTTTCTTTTTCTAAAACAAAACGTAACATACCATGATAAGCAACAGACGAGTCTCATTCTCTTTCACTCTTTCTTCATATACAACCGTCCTCCAATCTCCTATCTCTCCACTAACACGGAGTCAGTTCCACGTTCTCTGTGTTTATCTTTTCTATTTCAAAACCACACCCCCATGAAAAAATCGACTCCACCCTCCCCTTTTGGCCCCACTCTCTACGTCCCTCCTCCTCCCCTATGCAAACGGAAAAACAATTGATCTCTCCACCCGTCCCGAGTCCCGATTCCATTTTCTCCACCACTTCATCTTCAATATCTCACTTCCTTTATTCCAATCAAAACGGTTCCACAATTTTCTCCTTTATTTCTGCCCTTCCCTCATCACTAATAACTATCCACTAATGACATTCCCACTCCGCCCACTCTTTTCACCTCCAGGCTTCAGTTCCTAATCTCATATTCCCATGGAAACGGATAGTCAACTTTTTCCTCAACTCCTTATTCCCCCTAACCATATATCCTCATGCATTTTCTCCATTTTTTCTTTTTTTTAATCTATGTTCCCTCATTTTTAAACCACTCAGTAACACACGTACTGTTGACTAATTCAATGCAACAATTCCTGCATTCCTCTCCCAATATTTTCCTTCTGCCAATTTTAACCGAACCTCCCTAACTTCCGCACTACTTCCGCTCTCTCCCTCACAACTACAGAACACTCGCCTATATCTCTTGGAACAACGTTTCCAATGAAACGACAATCCCTCTTATATTCTTTAAAGACCAGTCTACATTCAGTTACCATGTGCCTTCTTCTTCCTACTGTAGCGAAAATTTTTGTGAGTGCGCAAACTGGATGATTCAATATCTTTTGTTGTCAAGTTTTACTTTCTATGGAGCTTTCGTCAAGAAGCAACGCAGCCAATCACATTCTTTCCTACAATTTCTTTTCTTCTATCTTGATATTCGTTATGACAGTGAGGAAAGGTGACATCTCGCTGACTGGTATCAAAAAAATAATGTTAAACTTGACTTTTTACTTGCTTATTGATCAAATATCATTGTTGAACTCTTCATCTTTGATCCAACGAAATAAGTTTTCTTACTTTTTCTCAAAAGGCCACCACGTCTGATGATTGCAACAACCTAAGCATGGGAGGAGTTGCAGTGTAAGGTGCTATTCCACAAAAAAGCAAGGCTTCCCCTAGCCATCCTCTAATGACTGACGCTTGAATTTAAAAGGCCAGTCTACATTCAGTTACCATGTGCCTTCTTCTTCCTACTGTAGCGAAAATTTTTATGAGTGCGCAAACTGGATGATTTAATATCTTTTGTTGTCAAGTTTTACTTTCTATGGAGCTTTCGTCAAGAAGCAACGCAGCCAATCACATTCTTTCCTACAATTTATTTTCTTCTATCTTGATATTCGTTATGATAGTGAGGAAAGGTGACATCTCGCTGACATCTCGCTGAGTGGTATCAAAAAAATAATATTACACTTGACTTTTTACTTGCTTATTGATCAAATATCATTGTTGAACTCTTCATCTTAGATCCAACGAAATAAGTTTTCTTACTTTTTCTCAAAAGGCCACCACGTCCGATGATTGCAACAACCTAAGCATGGGAGGAGTTGCAGTGTAAGGTGCTATTTCACAAAAAAGCAAGGCTTCCCCTAGCCATCCTCTGATGACTGACGCTTGACTTGCCATGATAGTGTGAAGTCATTTGTAGCTTCAACACCGAAGGTAGCCAAGTGACTTTGATTTCCACATAACATCAGTTCTCACCCTTCCCATGGAGGGCGACCATGGCCTAATTCCCGAATCAATCTCCCACTAGCGCCATCCCAGGATCCGCCGCATATTGCATTCTTGTAAGCCCAGGTATGGGACTGGTGGTCTCTGGAACGATGCGACAAGAGTTGTTGACCGTATATTCCTGATCACTACAGTTTACCGTAGCAGTGTGGCACGTACAGAGAACAACCACAGTTTGAAGAACCGTGGCACACGCTATGCAGAGGTTTACGGCAGCAGTGTGGCACGTACAGAGAAGAACCACAGTTTGAAGAACCGTGGCGCACGCTATGCAGAGGAGGCCCAAGGTGAAAGTATTGTGATCGCAGTACTGACAACTTCAATACCTAAATTTTGAGTTGATGAAGAATGGCCATAGTTTGAAGGTGGGAGCCCATCAATACTCATGTTCTGTAATCCGTCGAACAAAAGCTAAATTGATGGATGGACGTTCATGCTTCATCTAATTCCAGCGAAACAAAAAGTATAAGTAAATGAATTTAATGTGGGTCACGTTACTACTATAGTACCACGACATCTATAATTAAATTGGCTAACTCAACTTTTTGATCGTCAATATCTGTATGATTTATGCTAATAACTAAACATTGTTTTCCCATAAAAAAATTATCTCCAGGTACGTGCAAAGCCCAACACCATGCAAATATCAAAGAACCCAGCACCATGATCCACATATCACCACGACCAGGTTCTTCCTCTCCTCCTATAGACGTCATAGACGTCTGCAACATTTAACATATGGTCTAAGACAAGTACCAACCATGACACCCTTAGTGCATGGCGATGTATATGATGTGTGTATCCACTCTAACTCTTCTCTTCTTTATTCTCTGTCGCCATGTTTCAACACAATGATGTTAGTTTTCAGATATCAATATTTAAATTTTAGATAAATAGTTATGAGATTCGAAGTACAACATATTCCATTTGGAGTCCGAAGTACCTTCATTTGGTTGATTATATGCAAGCCTTAGATGGTAAGGAAACAAATGTGATCCAGTAAAGATGCAGAGAAAAAGGTGATCCAGAATGACCACGTTCGACGGTAGTTCAGGCATCAACAGAGTTAGGAAAAGGCCAGGCTGGTGAGGTATGGATTGGAGATTAGCAACTGCAAACCAAAGAGGATCACGTAGGATGGCCTTGTTGGAGAGTTTGAATGGAAGGAGATCACAGTCTAAACGGCAAATTCCAAGCTTGCTATGAGGGGGTTGACGAGTTTCCTTGTGTGCATACAACACATCATACACTGCGGCTTATCCTCTCCACCTGGGTTATTGTTACCTTTCAATATTTATGTATTATTATTTTGGTAAAAAAACCTAAATGGCACATTTGTCATTTTTTATTCCCTAAATGGCACGTTATTGAACTTATTGTCCAAAATGGCACATTTCCAGGCCAATGCGTCCCCTGCTGGGACGCATTGCTCTCTCGGGAGGCAATGCATCCCCGGTTGGGACGCATTGCCCCCACACGAGGGCAATGCGTCCCGCAGCCGGACGTATTGCTATTTTTTATTTTTTTTAATTATGATACCATGTATACCATGTATATTATATATACATATATATGTTAAATTGCTAAATTAATATAATCTAAATTAACTTATATACAATTAGACATATATTTAAAATAATATCTGAGGATAATAAAATAATAACAGAATATATATTTATCAAAACATAATATTTATAAATGTAGATAAAAATATTCAAAATTAATAGATATAATACTAATATTATATAATAAAGTTTAAAATTATAAAAATAAAGAAAATATATACATGTATTTATTTGTAAACTTAGAAGAAAAAAACTAATATAGCAATAAAAATAAGAAAATACTAATATAGCAAAATAATATATATATATATGTATATATATGTATATATATATATATCTGTATATGTATATATATATATATATTTGTATATATTTGTATATATATTAATATTTGTATATATATTTGTATATATTTGTATATATATATATGTATATATATATATTTGTATATATATTTGTATATATTTGTATATATATTTGTATATATTTGTATATATATTTGTGTATATATATTTGTATATATATTTGTATATATTTGTATATATTTGTATATATATATATTATTTTTCTACATTCGTATTTTCTTATTTTTGATATTAGTATTTTCTTATTTTTATAACTATATTATTTTTTTCTTCTAAGTTTACTAATAAATACATGTATATATTTTCTTTATTTTTATAATTTTAAACTTTATTATATAATTTTGGTATTATATCTATTAATTTTGAATATTTTTATCTACATTTATAAATATATATGTATATGTATATAATATATATATATATTATATATGTACATATATATATATGTATATGTATATAATATATATATATATATATATATATATATATTATGTATATATATTATGTATATATATATAATGTATATATATGTATATATATATGGATCTTTCATCAATAATTCTTTAATCATCTTGCAATCTTCCTTGGTCTCCTTCAGCATGTTAGGAATAGTCACCTTCTCTTTTGCCCATCTCTTAAGAGCCCTCTTTGTGTTAGTTAATTTCTTTGTGAACACATACATAGGATTCCCCGTCACTTGATCTTTCCATCTCTCTTTTATGTCGTCATAGAAGCCATTCTAGTCAGCCCAGTAATTCAGAAATCTGAACGGTCTTCTTTTTTGTTTCTTCACAATGATATGCAGTGATATGGGAGCATGATCACTTAACTCAGAACCACCAGCTTTGACTTTCACGTTTGGAAATTTATGTAGCCACTCCTCATTCACTAGGGCTATGTCCAACTTGCTAGCAATTCTATCCTCGGGCTTTCTTTCGTTGTTCCATGTAAATAAGTCACCTCCAACCATGGGTAGTTCAAAGAGACCTGCTTTATCTATAGTATGATTAAAAGTATTAATGTATGTACTTAGTGTAGCTCTACCTCCTATCTTCTCTTCCTACAACCTGACATTGTTGAAGTCACCAACTATGAGCCAAGGTAAAGAGGTATGTCTAGCTTATTCAATCAACTCCTGCCACAAACTCTGTCTACATCTAGCATCATAATGAGTATACACAACTGTCATTTGCACTTGTAGTCCATCTACGTTCCTATAGTCCACAGTAATGTGTTGATCAGACATATTCTCCACTATCATCTGCCATGCTAATGGTTTCCATGCAATACAGACTCTTGCCACTCCCAAACATTCTACATTAGATACATGTTTGTAGCCTTGTGGAAATAAATATCTAATGCTCTTCTTATTATGCACCTTGATTTTAGTTTCTACTAAAGCAACTAGAGAGTGTCCACATACATGAATCCACTCATGGATTTCCCTCTTCTTGTACCTATCACAACCTCCTTTAATTTTTCATAGGAGCATGGACATTAAGTTTGTTTTTCTTTTGAGCTCTTGTATGCCTCACAGGATCCTTGGATGTCCTCCTTGCATATTCTCTACTCATGTGCTCAACCTGTTCAGGTTCCTCCTTGTCTGAATCACTTAGTGCCTCGAAGACATCATATGTGTCTAGAATTGTTCCCACCCCTTGCTTCTTCGGGATGCCTGCCTTCTTCGCTCTCCTTTTAGAAGGTGGTGTGAATTCCCCCTCCTTCTGTTGGCTCATCGGTGGCAGCCCATCTTCTTCAACATCAACTGTGCTCAGAACACCAGTCAAAACCTTCACCGTCGACTCAAAGTGATCTCACGTGTCTTGGATTTGCTTCTCAATTGGCTATATCATGCTCTGGCTCTCTTCTTGTGTTGTTCCATTGTCCTTCCTATTCTAGATCTTCTTCTACTATTGTTGTTTCTCAGCATCGTCCTCCTTTCCGTCCTTGCAGGCGCCTTCAGGGTGCCCAAAGGCCTTACACAGGTTGCATCTTGGTGGCTTATAATCGAATTTGATCTTCACTGGTATGGCCTCTCGTCCACTAATGTTCAACCACACCATTTCAATCATCTGCTCCTCTGCTCTGATTTCCACCAAAATGTGAGCTTTGTTTGTTGCAATGGAGCGCTCATCAATGAATAGAATCATGCCCACTCCAGCGGCAATAGTGCCCACCGCTTGTCGTGTCCAAGAACGGCCGATTGACTCAAGAGTGATCCACGCTGGGATCGTAGTGAAGGAATCCTACTTGAGTTCATCCCCGTACCAGTAATCCTTTGTGATGACAATTTTTCCATCAAACCAACATGGTCCTAGGTCTAGAACCGTTTTCTTATATGTTGCGTTGGAAAATCTGACCAAGAACACCCTGTTGTCTCATGAGATCAACTCAAAGGATCCTTTGGGTCTCCATGTTCTCTTAATCTAGGCATGAAAGAAAGGGAAGTAAGGTCGTTTCCCAAGCCATAAGTCATGACTGAAAACTCCTAGACATTCCTCATCTTCTCAAATTCATCCACATCCAAGTCGACATGGATTTGACCCTCCACACGTCTCGGCATTGGGAACTCCTCGACGCTCACCCCTCCCGGCAGTGGCTGCTTCAGAACCTTTGTCTAGGCTCTCCATCCTTTTGTTTGGTTTGCTCCTTCATCATCTTCAACCCTATGCTTGGTCAAAGCTCCTCCCTCAACCCTAGTCACGTTAGGGTTAGGGTTCTCGCCTTTGTTGTTGCTGCACGAGATGACTTGTAGGTGGAGGTTGTTGGTGGTGGTGGGTGGGGTTTTGTGTGTTGCATTGGGGTGGATGGAAGCGGCTGGACTAGACGTCGTCGTGGATGCCATGCCCGAAGCCGTAGACCGCCTATACGATCGTCAGAGCTAAGGAGACATGCGGGAATATCTAGATTAGTATATATATATATATATATATATATATATATATATATATATATATATACATATAGAGTCAGGCTAGAATACACTCGAGTGTACATATCGTACGGATACACTCAAGTGTGTTTGCATATCAAGACTATTTTTTGCAAGATGTAAACCATTGATCAAGCTACATCCAATTTTTGAGCCCATTTGGATGAGTGTAAGTCACTCATCTGAGGGCAACAAAATCTGCGCACGAATCAAATTTGAACAACATAATTTTTTCTGTCTTTATAACATGACCCATAAATGTCCAAACGTGCTCAAATTTTTTATATGAGTTATTCACAAGATGATAAGAAGATCAACACATTAGATTTTTGAAAAAAATATTGCATCATGAAAAACTACTTGAGTGTATTTTGCTCTGAATACACTCGAGTGTATTCTAGCCTGACTCTCTCTCTCTCTCTCTCGATATATATATATATATATATATATATATATATATATATATATATATATATATATATAAGAGCTAGAGTAGAATACACTCGAGTGTACGTATCATACCAATACACTCAAGTACATTTTCATATCAAGACTATTTTTTACAAGATGTAAACCATTGATCTTCACTGTCATACTATAACTAGGCTACGTACAAATTTTGAGCCTATTTGGATGAGTGTAAGTCACTCATCCTAGGGCAACAAAATGGACGCACGAAACTAATTTGAAATGCATAATTTTTGCAGTCTTTATAACATGACCTATAAATGTCCAAATGTTCTCAAATTTTGTATATGAGCTATTCACAAGATGTTTTTGAAGATCAAAGGATTAATTTTTGAAAAAAATATTACTTCATGAAAAACTATTTGAGTATATATATACATATATATATATACATACATATATATATATATATATATATATATATATATATATATATATATATATATATATATAGTTAGGCTAGAATACACTCGGATGTATTCAAACTAGAATACACTCAAGTAGTTTTTCATGATGCAATATTTTTTCAAAAATCTAATCCATTGATCTTCTTAAACATCTTGTGAATAGCTCATATACAAAATCTGAGCACATTTAGATATTTATAGGTTATGTTATAAAGACCGCATAAATTATGTATTTCAAATTAGTTTCACGTGTCGATTTTATTGCCCTTAGATGAGTGACTTACACTGATCCAAATGAGCCCAAAATTTGTATGTAGCTTAATTATAGTATGACAGTGAAGATCAATGGTTTATATTTTACAAAAAAAAGAGTCTTCATAAGTAAACACACTTGAGTGTGTTTGTATGATCTATACACTCAAGTGTATTCTAGCCTGACTCTCTCTCTTTCTGTATATATATATATATATATATATATATATATATATATATATAAAGGTAGGGTCGTACATCTTGGAAAAATTTCCTACTACCATGTGCTATATTGGCTTTCACGAAAGTAAGACTTATCACTCTTGTGTTAGTAACTTCCAATCAGATAATGTAATTTTGAGGAACCAGATAGGAAACTCTTACCCCACTCATGATGTTACTTTGAAGTCAATGAGATAATTTACTTTGGTTTTACCATAGAGAGTAATGACACTTTCTCACCTGAATCAATACCCCCTTCTCTATTAGTTAAAACATTCCTTCTACTCTCTCCTAGTTAGGGGTGACACTTGGGTTTGGGTTGAGCGAGTTTTATTTCAAATTATTTTGAGTCAACACTTTTTGTCTAGATCTTAAATTTGCAAAAGATGGATTTTCGGATCGAAATCTTTGACCTTAATCCGACCCGACCCGCAAATAATTTTGAGACTATTGGTTCAAACCCGTAAATCCAATACCAAAATAATAATTTTAAAAAATATTCTGATTTGTCTAGTCATTGATAATTTTCAAGTATAATTAACAAATTTATTGTGATAAACTTACAATGTGATTTGAGAAACACATATAAAGCCTACTCTAATATAATTAGTATAACAAATCATACAAATCAATACAAAACCATGTAGAATTATCAAATAAACTTCATGATTGATGGATTAATAATTTAACAGGCCATTGAGTGTCTTAAAATATGATATTTATAATTTTATTTGAAAATATAATTCTGAATTTTGGGTCAACCCAACCCTAAATTAATTTCGGATTCTTTGGATTCGGGTGAATTTTGAGTCGGGTCGAAAAATTTTAGACCCTAAACACACTTAACATTTCTAGTACAAATCAAGTCAATATGGTCGGGTCTTATTTTACCAACCCTACTCCTAACTATGTCGCCCCTCTCTTGTGCTTTCACATAGGCCCGTTTGGTTGGCGTAGAAGCAACACGCCACAAATCAACTCCGTGCTTTTCAATAATTTTTTTGTTTGGTATGCTTCTGGGAAAACGAAGGCAAGGAACCAGTACGGACAGAGAGTGGTCGATTTTATCCAAATTCACAACGTTTGTACTGCTCCTGTTTCGCGAGTGATGGATGTAGTTGCACCTTTTCTTTTATTTTTTATGTGCATTAGATTATAAGCACTCGCCAAACAAAAAGAATCTGGTACATTCTATCAAACATAGGACATTAGTTTGAAACCTCTTAGTTTAAACATTGTGTTATTTGAATTTTGTGTTTCCTACTTGCCTTCCAACTACACCAAACCAAAATAGCCTTAGGGCCCGTTTGCTTGGATAGAAAACCAACTGGTATTGTTGTAACTGCACGGTTTGATCGAATTCCTGTGTTTGGTTGAGTGTAGCGCCAACTTAGCATCAGACTTCTAACTGCACGATGCAAAAAGTTATGTACAAAAATTAGGCAAACGAACCGCACCAAAATTGGCTGCGGTTGACTTTCAGGCCTCGGTCCATATAAAAATTGCAGCTTCTCTAGTATCTGCCACACGCCATGTGTCCAGTGGCCACCTTGAGGAGAGTAGTGATTGGCTGAAGGACTTGATGAAACAAAATATCCACCACGTAGCAGGAGCTTTTACGTCAAACCAAACGATTGTGGATAGAAGAGCAGAATTAGAGCTAAGCCAAACCAAAAAAATACAGATGTAGTTTCATTTATCTAAGACAGATGTTAACTGAGTTGTTGTAAGACAGATGTTAATCAGATAATTGTAAACAGTTAACCACCAATATGCAACAGTAATATTATAATATTAACAATAATTTGTATTCAGAGAAAACGATGAATGAGTTTAGAAATCAAACTCCAGAGCCTGAGATGAAGACGTGTGAAACACTATCTTCAAGACAGATTCCGCCGCTCCTAGCACGAGCGTCTCCGACAGTTTATCTCCAAGATTCAGCCACCTCAACTCTGGTACATCCGCTCGGTACAAGTGAGAGTGTTGTGTTAAACTCGTTCCTTTAGCCCTTGGTCGCAAACAGCAAAATGGCGTCGTGAAGTAGTCGTCGGTGCAATACAACAACAAGGAGTGGTTGTGTTCGGGAGAATAGGCTTGTTGCGGTGGAGTAAATGAACTGATGTAGGAAAGGAACCTCGGTACAACAGAACGAGAATCTTTGTGCAGCAGGAAAGGAACCGCTGTAAAATGAACGGTAGTGGAGTAGAAAAGTAACCGTTGTACAACACCAAAGGAATCATTGTACATCAGGAAAGGACCAACAATATAGCAATAAAGGAACCGTGCTACAACAACAATGGAACCGATGAATTGCTTTCAAGTATTGTTTCTAGGTATCTGTCTATGTATCTCTTGTCTGTTGTATTTCTCAAATGAGAGCGGATTCCTCCTTATATAGAGCGCGTCTCATCCACCGCGGTAACTGCTTGCACATGTTGGTCTCTCCAACGTGCATCTTTAACATCGCGTTTAATGACCGACTTAATAGGTAGTCAAGAGATATTTTATTGCTACATCTTAAACACTGTCAACCAGATTCTAAACGATGCAACACAGAAAACAAAACATCGTTTCGGAAAGAAAAATTAAAATAAAAAAATATATCGTAAAAAGATAAATTCACGCACGCATGCACGCACCAAACTGAGGTAACCCAGGCCAGACGGGCGAGCGAGTGAACGAACGAACAAACGAACATGCGCGCCTGTGTGTTTTATTCTATTCTGAGAAATACATAAGCTTAGCCAATCTGTCGTAAATTCCCATACCCTTAAGAGGTCCTGACCTCTTGGGGACCACTAGCACATATAAGGAGCTGTGTGGTTCCTGCTACAACTAATACAGGATAAACGTTTGGCTGGAAAAATTGAATTCTGGAATAGGAAATACAACATTCCCCCACATGTTCCATAATTCTTTTTGTAAATTGAATAAATAATAAAATTTGCGAGATTGCTATGTTTTTCAGCATTGGTAGCTTGTGGCTTTGAACCATTGTCTAGAATGGCTCACTTCAATCTGGAGAGACATGGCGAACTACGTCTTGACTCCCTAATTCAGACCTTAGTAAATCAAACAATCATAGTGCGGGCACTAAAATGAGTTCGTATCAGTGTTGCACATAAATGGCTTTAACATAATCTTGTTTCTTGAGCTCTCTAGTGAGTGTGCCCAACTCACATAAACCCCGGCTTTCGGGTTACACTCAAATAGTAGGGATCTCCAAGGGTATCCTGTCCGGTAAATACCCTACCAATAAATGGCCTCGAACCCATTCAAAGCAAAACTCTTCCTATACTCAGACAGAGTTGAAGCACTAGCGCTATACGGAGGGTCATGGAGTAAAACTCCCGAGTATGCTTCTGCACAACACGACAACTTAGTTGTCCCTTTCAACAATTTCTCATGGGATCTCCAGTTTTGGAAAGGTAGGGTTACGACTGTAATGTTTATTCTATGGGCAGAAGACCCATCCCCCTCGACGAACTGAGTACTAGCTTTCTAGCTAGACCCTTAGTAAGCGGATCAACAATGTTACTTGCATACTTCACATACTCTATAGATATGACCCCTCGGGTGATGTGATCTCTCACATCTTCATACCTTAATCTCATAAAGCGCTTACCCGGGTTGCCTTTAGATTACTTAGCTTTGTTTATGACTGCTTTATTATCACATAATATGCAAACAAGAGGAAATGGTTTAGAAACAATCGACAGATCAATAAGTAAATTTCTAAGCCATTCAGCCTGACAACAAGCTAAATCTAAAGCAATAAACTCATCCTCCATAGTGGATCTAGCTCTCACACTTTGCTTGGATGATTTCTAAGAAACTGCACCTCCTCCAAGGCGAAATACATACCCACTTGTAGATTTGGTTTCATCTGAATCTGCAATCCAGTTAGCATCGGTATGTCCTTCTAATATAGGTGGAAAACCAGTATAATGAAGGCTATACCTAGTTGTCCCTTTAAGGTACTTAAACACTCTTACCAAATCTTTCCAGTGGTCCTCATTAGGACAGCTAGTGTACCTGCTCAACCTATTTATAGCATAAGAAATATCGAGCCTAGTGCAGTTAGCAAGGTACATTAAGCTTCCTATAACTTGAGCATATTTATGTTGATTCACATGAGTACCCTTATGTACAACAAGATGTAAACTAGCATCCTAAGGTGTATTAACAGGAGTACAATCAAACATATCAAATCTATGCAAGATTTTATCAACATAGTGAGTTTGATTAAGTACATAACCAGAAGTAGATCTACTCAACTTAATACCAAGTATTACATCAGCAAGTCCTAAATCTTTCATATCAAAATTGCTAGCAAGAAAAGACTTAGTTTCAGACATAATTTCAGAATTAGATCCAAATAGCAATATATCATCTACATATAAACACATTATTAAGCATGCATCATCAATAGTTTTAGAATAAATACAACGATCAGATTCATTCCCAATGAATCTGATAGATAAAACAATTTTATTAAACTTATCATTCCACTATTTAGGTGCTTGTTTTAGTCCATACAAGGACTTGACAAGTCTACAAACTTTGTGTTCTTGTCCAAGTGCTACAAAGCTTTCAGGATGATCCATATAAATCTCTTCTTTAAGATCTCCATTCAAGAAGGATGTCTTGACATCCATTTGATTGATTTCAAGTTTATGGATCGTGGCTAAAGCAACTAAGACACGGATGGAAGCGATTTTAGTTACAAGTGCATATGTGTCAAAGTAATCAAATCCTTCCTTCTGACTAAATCCTTTGGCTACTAGTCTGACCTTAAACTTATCAATGAAACCATATGCTCTCATCTTCTTTCTAAACACCCATTTACATCCAATAGTCTTGCAGCCTGGAGGGACTTCAGTAAGAATCCAAGTATGATTGCTCATAATTGATTCTATTTCATTATCAACAGCTTCCTTCCAAAAGCTAGAGTCTATGGATTTCATGGCATCCTCATAGGTACATGGGTCTTCTTCTACTATGAAGGTGTAGAAGTCGGGACCATAGTTCTAATCAACTTTAGTCCTTTTACCCCTACCTAGATCACTCAGAGGTTCATCTACTGGGAGTTCATGTTCTACTTCATAAGAAAGTGGAACTACAAGAGGTTTAGGAGGAGAGGAAGAAGAGGGATCTTCACTAACTTGTCTAGGAACCTTTTCCTTAAGAGGAAAGATGGTTTCACAATAGATAACATCTACATGTCTAATCTCAAGTATAGAGTTAACTCTAATGTCTGAGATTTCAGATTTTATTACTAGGAATCTATTGGCATTACTGTTTTTAACGTATCCTATAAAGAAAGTATCAATAGGTTTTAGGTCCTAGTTTTCTCTTCTTATTCTCAGGGATCTTAACCTTGGCCAAAAACCCCACACTTTGAGGTAATTCAAATAGGGTTTCTTATCAAGCCAAAATTCATAGGGTGTTTTGTCAAGGTGTTTAAAAGGGATGCGGTTAAGAAGGTAGTTGGTTGTATGAAGGACTTCCCCCCCACAGTCTGTGACTAAGTCTAGACTCGGCTAGCATTGAGTTGACCATGTCAATCAATGTTCTATTCTTCCTCTCAGAAATTCCATTAGATTGAGGATTACATGGAGCTGTGGTTTCATGAAGGCCATGGTCCTCACAGAACTTGTTAAGTTCATTAGAAGTGTACTCACCACCTCTATCAGACCTTACTCTCTTAATGTTCTTCTCTAGTTGTTTCTCTACTTGGGTTTTATAGAATCTAAATTTTTCTAATTGTTCATCCTTAGTTTTCAGTAAGAAAATAGAACAATACTTTAAAAAATAATCTATAAAGGTAACAAAGTATCTCATATTATCACGAGTAAGAACATGATTTAAATCACAGACATCAGTATGAATTAACTCAAGCAAGGATGTATTGCGATCTACCACTAATTTAAATGGATTCTTAGGAAGCTTAGCCTGCACACAAACTTGGCATCTATTAGAAATATCAATATGCATCTTAGGAATCAGATCTAAGTGAATCATGCATTTCATCATATTTTTATTCACATGACCAAGATGTGCATGCCAAACATCACTAGTTTCAGAAACTAAAATAGTAGAAGATATTTCATTACTAAAAGAAGCATTACATGAAACATAATATAGCTTAATCAAATCACTACAAGTGTATGCAAGACCAATATAAGAACTATTCTTAGAAATTACAACTCTACTGCCTTGACACAACAAGGTATAACCATAATGTTGTAAAACAACTTGACTAATCAAATTTCTACGGAAAGAAGGTACATGTTGGACCTCATGTAATCTAAGAATATTCCCAGAAGTAAGCTTTATGTCTACACGTCCAAAGCCAGCAATCGGGATGGTGGATGAAAGTTATCCCCATTTGATCAATCTATCAGTTTCAGCTTGATAGGTAGAAAAGAGGGATTGGTCAAAGCAAATATGGCAGGTGGCACTGGAATCTATGTACCACTCTAAAGATAAGTAAGCAAAAAGAACAGTAGGATTTTCTAACCTTTTTACAGAAGAGGAAGGAACCACCCCCACAACGATCATATTTACTTCAGGATTTTTAGGAGCCTGGACATTATACTTCCTTTGACCTTTGTGAAATCCGCACACATTCGCTGAGTGGCCAGGTTTATCACACACAAAGCAGACACATTTTTCTCCTTGATCACTATTATTATTACTCTGATTTTGGTGGTGCTTGTGGCCCTTAAAGGAAGGTTTAGATTACTTATGGAGATGGGATTGGTTGGCTTTCTTCTTAGTCTTATCACCTATAACCATGTTGACAGACGGGTTAGACTTCCTATCTTGTTCCCTATGTCTATCCTCGGTTTGTAGGGATTTGACTAAGGATTCCATAGACATGTTCCCATGTCTATGCCTAAGGGTCCTGGCGAAATCCTTCCAAGAGGGAGGGAGCTTCTCTATGAGGGATGCTACTTGAACATTTTCATCAAGGTTATAACCTTTAGCCATGGATTTAGACACTAAGTTTTGGTATTTCTAGAACTTGAGTCGAGACAGGTTTATCATCAACCATATTTATGTTAGCCATTCAACAAAGGCATAACGCTCAAGACCAGTGTCTTCTAGACCAAACTTAGAATCTAAGGCAATCCATAGTTCAAGAGTAGTTGGAATCCTATGGCATATATCATACAGTTCATCAGATAAGGTTGATAGGATGCTACCATGACAAAGGTAATCAGTTTCCTTAGAAATAGGAGTGGGGAGAACCGGTTCAGGAAGAACATATTCAGGTTGATCTTCTCCAAGAAGGAGGTTTTCTGGTTGTGGTGTAGGCACAACAGTTGTAGACTCATCAGGTTGTAAGACAGTGGATACAAGTTCAAGGGATGTGATCCAGAACCACATTTTCAGTTGCCAACGATGAAAGTGCAAACCAAAAAAGCATTCTTGACGAAGGGAGGCTACATCATCAAGCGATAACATAGTTTTTGAATCCATATTACTCAAACATGTAGTAAGATGTGTATCTAATTAACATCTGTTTAGGGAACAAACTGGTCTGTCTATGAAATTGTTTATACAATCTAAAAAGAGCAGTAAACATATTGAATTTGTCTTGAAAATGTTAGAAAAAAATGAGTTGTTGTAAGACAGATGTTAATCAGATAATTGCAAGTAGTTAACTACCAATATGCAGCAGTAATATTAACAGCAATTCAGATTCAGAGAAAACAACGATTGAGTTTAGAAATCAAACTCCAGAGCCTGAGATGAAGGCGTATGAAACACTATCTTCAAGATAGATTCCACCGCTCCTAGCATGAGCGTCTTCGACAGTCTATATCAAGATTCAGCCACCCCAACTCTGGTACAGCCGCTCGGTGCAAGCGAGAGTGCTGTGTTGAACTCGTTCCTTTAGCCCTCGGTTGCAAACAGCAAAATGGTGTCGCGAAGTAGTCGTCGGTGCAAGACAGCAACAAGGAGTGGTTGTGTTCGGGAGAACAAGCTTGTTGCGGTGGAGTAAAGGAACTGATGTACCGCAGGAAAGGAACCTCAGTACAGCAGAACGGGAACCGTTGTACAGCAGGAAAGGAACCGCTGTAAAACGAAT
The DNA here is from genome assembly GCA_963693085.1 of Alisma plantago-aquatica. Taxonomy (NCBI): domain Eukaryota; kingdom Viridiplantae; phylum Streptophyta; class Magnoliopsida; order Alismatales; family Alismataceae; genus Alisma; species Alisma plantago-aquatica. The sequence continues at coordinate 1,350,468,895 of OY856412.1, forward strand.
TGTAGTGGAATAAAAAAGTAACTATTGTACAATAGTAAAGGAACCGCTATACAGTAGGAAAGGAACAATAGTATATCAATAAAGGAACCGTGCTACAATAACAAAGGAACTGATGAATTGCTTTCAAGTATTATTTATAGATATCTCTCTATGTATCTCTTGTCTGTTATATTTCTCAAATGAGAGAAGACACCTCCTTATATAGAGTGCGTCTCAGCCACCACGGTAATTGCCCGCACATGTTGGTCTCTCCAATGTGCGTCTTTAACATCACATTTAATGGCCGACTTAATGGGTATTCAAGAGAGGTTTTATTGCTGCGTCTTAAACGCCGTCGACCAGACTCCAAACAACGCAACACTGAAAACAAAACATTGTTTCGGAATGAAAAATAAAAATAAAAAAATATTATAAAAAGATAAATCCATGCACGCACCAAATCGAACCGAGCCGAGCCGAGCTGGGCCAGGCGGGCGAGCGAGCGAATAAACGAACGTACGCACGCGTGTGTGTGTGTGTTTTATTTTATTCTGAGAAATACACAATCCTAGCCAATCAGACATAAATTCCCATGCCCTTGAGAGGTCCTAACCTCTTGGGGACCACTAATACATATAAGGAACTGTGTGGTTCCTGCTGCAAGCAATATGAGATAAACGTTTGGCTGGAAAAACTGAATTCTGGAATAGAAAATACAATAGCAACTAGTCGCAATCAGACGAGGCCTTAGTTACGCATGGGTCAGCTGACTATTTCACTAATAACTTATCTCGTACTAGTGTTTAGAAACCTATCCTTATCAAAGTGACCCATGCCACTGGTAACAATTAGCATCAATTAGCAATCAATTACTTTGCACAAAATTGCACCCAGGGTCCATAATTATTAAGTAACACGATTTGTAGGCATAACCATGTCTAGACGCAGCTATGGCCTCATGTGGCCTATTTGTGCATTTACCACTGGTCACATGGATAATTTTTACTAGTGAATTCAAGATCTGACAAACTTTTTAAATCTTTATGACGACACCTTTAAGATCATACAATCCTCAAAACAAGAAGAGATATTCCTATGCACACATACAAATGAAACCATTGAGAGGTTTCATGTTAAACCTAGGAACAAAGAGCACTAAAGCTTCAAAAACCATGACCCACAAATAATGGTATTGAAAGCATAAACTGTTCTTGTGTTACGACCCCATTTGAGCTTAATTGGTAAACTAGGGTTTACCTAGACAATTGCAAAGATTAATTGGAATAATCATTCTTGAAATCTAATTAATGACGATAAAAAAATTAGGATGTTTTAACTATGATAATAAGTTTAAATGTTCTTTTGTTTTGAGAATTAGGGTTTGAGAAGCATAGACCCTAATCGGCCCAAAATAGGGTTTTGATGATACATGAATACAAAATTTGATAAGTAGAATGTCTCACTAAATGATTTTTAGTATTTTATGTGTAACTCTGATTTACTTCAAATTTGGATATGATTTGTATATATAAAATGTGAACAATATTGGTAAATATCAGAATTTTTGAAGAATGTTCTGACCTGTTTATCGGTCGAGTTTCAAACTCGGCCGATCACATTTCCAGAATTATACAGCAGTGTGGTAATTGAATTTTATCTTTTTATTAGTATATCCAATTGATCTCAAATTTTAAATGTGCTTAAAAAACACAGTTTTAGACACTCTGTTAAATTGTCATAATTTTTGGATGACTTTTGATCTCTACAGTAAGGGTGCCGGTCGAGTTCTGTGCAGGACAAACTCGGCCGAATATTCTGCAGACTGCAATATAGCAGTGCACTGTTCTATTTTTAATTATTTATTGGTAACTCCAAATGATCTCCAATTTTAACTGAAGCTTTATAGATCAGTGATAAACAACGTGATACATTCCCATAATTGTTGGAGAATGTTTGGTCTCTGAAATAAACGAATTACAGTAACTTTTGTATAACTGAATATTCAGCCAATATAATTAAAGTTGAGTGTTGGGTCAATATGCAATTGACCCAAGCAGCTCAAATGGTCTATATGAGTAACCACACACACAAGTAGCTCTCATTCTTCGTCATTCACTCCAGAGAAACGAAAATCTAGAGAGAGAGGGAGAGTTAGGGCTTGAGTGGAGAAAGAGGAGGAATTGCTGAATTAGGGTTCTGCGGTCCCAAGAATGGTGAAATCAAGTAAGTTTGGATCCTTTGCATAGACTTTTATGGTGGATCTTCTCTCTCATTTCAAGATTCCATCCATGCTCTGATTTGATCCAAGATGATGTCGAAATTCCCTCTTTTCTCACCCTTTCTTCATAATCCCTCATTTTCAAGGTTTCCGAGTTGAATGGAAGAAGAATTGGGAGATTTGCTAGGGATTTGATAGGAATTTGAGATTCCCTGAGTTGAGCTGCAGTTGTGAGGTGTTTTCACACCTTAGGGTGAGTGGGTTCTTCCTTCAAACAGTGTAATGCACGAAATTTGATTATAGCATCCAAATCCCTAATTGCTTAGTATGTGATTCTAAACCCTGAAATGTCCGTTTGATTTAAGTTGTTGCAAATTGATATGATATGGATTCCTTCTCTGTTTGAATGATTCTTTGATGGTATATTCACATCAGAAATGTATACAACACATCCTAGTAAGAATGCTTTTCAGATTTATACCATATGATGTAATTTAGGGTTTAACTTAATTGAGATATCACTAGAGTTTCAACCTTATTGAAGAGGACTAGTAATCCTATAAGTGGTTAGGATGTACCTCATGGGTTATCTTAATTGAATTTTATTCTTGATACATGATATCTCAGTGAATAGCATGGAAACCTAAATTTAGTTCACTTTCCATGGTGTCATACATATATCGATTGTATATGATTTGTTGAAATTAATCTTTATTTAGTGAATGCTTATATCCTATGAAATCATTATGAGAGCCATGTGAAAAGGTGAATGAGGCGAATGAAACCCTAAGAGTAGGGTGTTGGCATGTGATGAATGAATAAGGCAAATGAAACCCTAAGGATAGGGTGTTCAATGAATCATGTAATGGTGACATGAAAGATCTCGATATGAGATGTGGTGATACTTAACTGTTGAATTGTATGTTTCTAGTGCATTTAACTTTATATGCATGTTCTCTCTGAGTTTATATCTACATACTGCAGGGCTTATTATATTTCAATACATATCTCGTAAATTGCAGGTGATGAGATATGACATGCCCTAGAAAGGGATGTTACTGAGACATGGTATATGTTGAATACATGAGCTACGATATTTATATGTTAATCAGTTAATAGACTTAGGTGCCCTAACACCGTAGAACCCCTTTGACAGATCTGCTTCTTAGGGGTGAAACTCGTGTTGCAACATCATCTGTGCTTGTGTCATGGACACACGAGGAAAGAGAGGCAGTGTCCAACAACAATCGTGCTTGTGTCACGATGGCACTGGAGGAAAATGGGGGTTATCCAACATCATCCGTGCTTGTGTCACGGAGGTAACCCGGTGAGACTCTCTGCCTGTGTACTCAGGTTAGGGGAGGAGTCTAGAGCACTCAGAGTAGTGCCTTGAGGCCGTAGAGCCTATGATTCAGGCCGGAGAGCCTGGGGTCCTGTGGCAGAGCAGGGCTGGCGTCAGACTTAGCATTTCCCAGGTGTGTCGCTAAGTCTTGTACGGTGGGATCGTAGTTCGCTACGGATCTTTATATGCAGAGTACACTGCATATGATTAGGGCATAAGCTAAAATATGATTATATAGGTTCACAGAGTTCCTTATAAATGAAAGAGTTAAGGAAGACTAGAGCATAGTCTTCTAGTAGTTATTCTTTGGATGCAACATTTACATTCTTTGTTATTTCAATTATATTGTTTAGAACTGCTCAGTGTAGTATTTATTATTGTTAAATTTTATATCGTTTACTCAAAATTATATCTGTAATCACATTAGTGCATTAGTCTGTTTCCTTGAAGTACTCATTCACTGAGCGAGTAGGCTCACCCCTCTACTCAAACATTTTAGGGTTAACCGCGTGGACTTGAAGATGGTCAGAGCATCAGTGTAGATCTGCTACAGGAGTCAAGTACGAGATTAGTTGAGTCAGTCGGTCCTTGTCACTCTAGGTCCTCAGTAAGAGTTTAGAGAGAGACTTGTAATTACAATGTGTAATATTGTTCCTCTTTGATATGTATGCTAATTAGCAAGTTTCATGTGCATAATGTGTGAAAGACATCGTGAATGCTTATACATGTATCTTTACTATTAAAGTCTGATTAGTAGAAGAAATGTTCAGATTCCTTTGTTAAGATGATATGTGGTTCAATGCGGGGAAACAAGAGTTTAAAAGAAAAGAATAAGTTAAGGGTGTTATTTGTGTTGCATACAAATCCTATCTTACGCCCTAATCTCATGATTTGAGGAAATTGTGAGATCGGGGTGTAACATCTTGTGTCTAGTACTTGAAGTACCTAGCCACCTTTAGGATCCTAGAATAAACAAACTGTATGTTCTAGGCCATTTGAAGAAACTCTAGACCCAACCCCATGAAACATATAAATGTTTGTTGATGTGACATTTTTTTTCTATATATTCTTTGGTATCTTGTGATTGATATCCCACAATATCTATGTTTATGTGCATGCTTGTGTATTGGAACAATGGGCGAATGCTTTATTTCAATTTTGAGTATGAATACAACACTAATCATACAAAAGCCTTCCAATGCCCATGATGAATCCTGCTAATTAGCACACACTAAAAAGAAGCAAGATCATGCATGCTTCAAAACCAAGGAATACATAGTCCCGTCTTATTCTAAGATGAAATCCATTTTGGATAAGCACAAACATACCAAACCATAAGGTTGTATGACATAAGTTGGTCAATACAAATCAAAAGCACACAACCCACCTAGCAAGGAGAGGTTTCATAAAAAACTAGGATAAGGCAGTTTCACTATTCAAAAGAAAACCATGTAACGTTTTCTTTCTAAAATTCAAAATAATTTAGAGAAAACCCAAATGAAAACTTCTTGATTTGTATCACAATCACCAAAAGAAATCATTCATAAATCTCATGCATGGTTTCAAACATAAATTAGGATAATGATATTAGAATAGAAAAGTAAACATATCACAAAGATATCCATGTGTATATCCCTAACATTTCCCAAACTTGAGACTTGTTGAGAAAATACTACTCTAACTTAAGATACATTTATCACATGATCAAACATCCTCCGAGTTGGCTGAATCAATGTCCAATGGCTTGTTTTTATCCAAACCTTAGAATGTTTCCATAGATGAGTGAGTTTCCCACCTAAATGAATGGGTTCTTCCAAATCATAAGAAAATGGAGACTAAAAATATAACATAAGGAAATAATATGGAATTTGGTATATAGTTTGTACATATATGTTATTGCATATTATTATTGATAATTCATAGTTCATTATTAAACATATAATTTATTAATTTTTTTACAATGAAAAACCATTTCAAGTATTATTTGACTAAGTTTACATGTTATATTCCCTTCAAAGTAGTGGTCAAAAAGATACTACAATAACTTGAGATTTTAATTGTTCATTATTTCCTAAAACTACTTGGTTGTACCTACCAAGTAAAAACTTTAGAAACTCATACTTCCATAAGAAAACAACAAAACCTTTATGTTCCTAGTCTAGTTGCATGGGCTCAATGTACTCTTTACCACTTTGTGTGTATTTGATGTACTAAAGAAAATCTCCCGAGTAACAACATAACTAAAGCCATGGACAAATATGGTGGAGGGGACCGGGGCTGAAGACCTCTTCCAAATAAATATGCATGTATTTATACAAATATAACATGGACTTAGATGGTGTATAGAATATTTTCTGACACAATTTCAAGTAAAAGGGCTAGTTGGATTTGTATCAGGATGGTATTTCTAGACAATTGTCCAGATTTAGATCTCACTCAAGGCATATATTTTCATACTCATTTAACTCGACTCGTCACATTCTAATTAAAATTAAGTCCTTCCAACTTCGCCCCTACTAATATTTTTTGAATCTGCCCCTGAATAGGGCTCTTAAAGTGAGATTCCACTTGGGATTAGCCTTCACAATGACATCTGAAAGCACACAAAGTACAATAATAACAATAACTATGACTCTAATAAGTCACATTACAGTCACGAAACCTCTAAAAATTTGAGAAACTCCCTGTGTCTACTCAAATTCTGTTGTGCAGAACACGATGTCGATTCCTTCTCACAAACTATCATATGTCCTCTACAAAGAGATCTTTTTACCTTACCTAGTATGGATGTTGGTGGAAGACTTACAATGTGTAAGGTTTACTAAAGATGATAAAGATAGTTTTTGTAACATACCAAAACTTGTACATATTATCTTTTTGACCCTCTTTCTATGCTTTTCCTTTCATTTCTATCTTTTTTGGCTTTGATATTTAATTTGTGGAAATAATAGTGGTTTGGTGAACATTTGTTCATTATTATTGCCAACAAATGGGTATATGCACAAATACCTCAACATATATTTTTAATAACAGTCTAATATGCAAATTTACCACATATGTGAGATAATGATAAAATAAATTTGTTCTAGATCATTCCTTAGCCTTCTGGAGCAAGGGAGAGAAAAAGAAATGAATAATAATGCTATAAACATGTTAATGTGTCATTGAATTATTTAATATGAGAAATTGTGGTAATAATGGATAATGGACTAAAGTTCATAAAAGGAAGACCAATTGGTTAAATATAACTTGAGATTCATTTTCCTTGGGTTTGATTTGTCTTGGAGGCCAAGTTTCATAATTTTAGGATGATAATAAATATATTTCTTTTATTTCAAAAAGAAAAGTTGAGTTTTCCTACAAAATTTGAAATAAAATACTTAATGACTCCAAAAGTGGAAAATAATATTGAATTCATAATCTACACATTAAAATATCCTTTGGGTGAATTTTATGTAATTTGGGTAATCTTTAATATACATGTGAAGTTAGGAGAGAGAAAGTGTGTATAACCTTCCAAATATTAAATAAATATACAAACAACACCAACATATAAAATTGATAGAAAAATTCGTATACAAGGCACTTAATATGGCTTGTAGGTGAAGTTTCATTAATTTTGAAGAATCCTAGAGCCATTAATGCATGAGGAAAGAGAAAATAAGTTTTTATTTATTTAACATATCAAAATGTTCTCAAAAGGCAAATCTAATTGCATATTAGGATTCTACATACTCAAATTAGGTTAGGTGTCAACTTTCATTAAATTTGGGATTCATTTCCACCCTTAAAAGAGGAGAGAAAAAAATAAGAAATAACTGCATTCACCCTTTATTTGAATTCATTCGGGAAATAGATTTGATTTGTAACACCTATTTTATCTTGGGCGCACATTTTTGACCATCAGATATCCGATCAGACGGCTCGTGACCTGTCTCCTACCTCGGGTAGGAAACTGTCGCCGAGAACCGTGCATATACACTGGTATTTTGTGAATGACTCGCCCATTTCTTGATGGTCTTTGGAAATTTTTCTTGCTACAGATTTGGGATTGAATTCCACACATCTTGGTACCCTACTCATGCTATTTCATGGAGAATATGAGAAACACCCAAAACCTTCCCAAAGCTCCTCGAGACCACCCGAAGGTCTAAACCTAATACCCACCTATAAATATGTGTATCTATGTCTCCGTCGCCATCCTATTATTCCTCCTCTTCCATCAATTTATTCTCACTTCGGATGTGTTGTCACTGACAGTCAAACTTTAGACCAAGGCTTACGACTCATCTCGTGGGAGCATGGAGGTTTCATCAACCCAATTGTTGGGTGCGATGAGTTCGCGCATACTTCCTCTCCCTTTCTGTGTCTTCATTTTCTCAAATTATCATGTAACACAATTTTGACCAAATCATCGTCCACCTGGTCAGGCTGCATTGCATACATGGACAGGTGAGAGGCTGGGGATGAATCCTCTTCAAAAAATTCCATTTTTTCCCTTATGCGTTTCCTTTTTCCTTTGTTCTCCTTGCAAGGGTGTTTTAGTCTTTTGGCTTGTTGTTTCTTTGTTTGAGGTGTGGTTTGGTTGGGTGTTGACTCATGACTTGGCTGCCCTTGATTGGGCCAAGTCATGCGGCGGGACCCACTCTCTCTCCACTCTTTCCATTATTTGATGATGTGGCATTTTGTGATTGGCTCATTTTAGATAATTCATAACTTTTGTTTCGCTTGTCCAAAAATTAAAAGAAAATATGTTTTCGAATAAGAAAAATGTAATCTTTCTATTAACATTATTTTTATTTTGTTATCTTATATAAACTTTTAGGACGCTCTTTCTCTCTAGGAATCACTCTCCCTTCTTACTAGGAACTCCCCGACGGCTACCGCCGGGGGGAGGGAGCGCCCCCCTTGACGATTTCCTCCCCCTGGCTCTTCAGTTCTCAGTGTGGTTTCACTCTGTGGGGAGCATGATGTAGTGGTTCGTCAGAGATAGGGAGTAGTCGAAGGTTTGGCTCGGTTGTGCGGATTGGTGAGGGATTTTGCAACGCCGCAAGGAGTAGATCTGGGCCAGAGGATTGGCATGTCGACCTGGTCGTTTCCACTCCGTTCAAGCGTGACGGTTGGAAGAGAGCCTTTCTCAACCATATTTGGCTTCTTCGTCACTGCCCTATCTCGCAGGTGATGGAAGTGTTTGCTCCTTTCCTTCACAAGCACCTCCCCCTCTTTCCTCTGAGCGAATCTAGGGTCTCCTGGATGCCGATGGTTTCCCTATTTCTTCCTGGTGCTTTCAGTGGCGGATGGGTCCATTGCTGGCAGATCGGCGGCGTGTCCCTTTCTCCAATGAAGGTAGAGACTCACTGGTCATCCTATAAGGATTCACAACACTTAAGGTGTTCCCTCTGGCATAAGGGTTTTCCCCCCTCCGGTGGCCTTCTCCTGTCGTGCGCTCCTCTGTAGGTGGTCGACTGATTCACGCATCCTTTTGGCTGGATAATTCTAGCATGGCTCCTCTGTAGCTACGACTTCGAATGCACTCGAGGTGTATGATGAGGCGCCTCCGTGGATCACATGAGTCTCGTTTGGGGTTGGATTCAAGGGGAGGGGCATATTCTTCTTCTTCTCCTAGTTGAGCCCTTCTACCGCTGTGTGTGGTAACACCTTCAAGGTGTTCGATTCTTTGCTGTAGTAAATTCAAGCCCCTATTTGGACACCCGAATCACGAGCTGGAGCTTTTGGTTAGTCTCCTTGGTGTAGTAGAGATGTGCATGGTCTATTATTTGGTGGTTGTTGAATGATGAAGAGGGGCTGGACATCTACCTAGAATTCACACCTTCAGGAAATGAATCAAAAGCCAGTGGAGGAAAGGCAGTGCCCAACTCAAGGACATTTATTGATGGTCAACTTATGGATGGATTCTACTGCTTCCTCTTCTGCATCTCGGTGGTCATCTCAATTTCTATCTGACCTGGTCCACCCCAGGCTTTGGATGAAGTGCTTTAGTGCATAGCGGTAAGGGGTTCCTTGTTGGATGCTTGCTCATCCATATAGAGACATGAAGACTTTGAAGGTTTGGTGGCAGAAGATGATCTTTGTCTCTTCTTGAAGATAACATCTGCTTCAGTTCTATGTTCAACTTTCAGACTTCCAAGATGGCACATCTTGAAGGTGTTTTTATTGTTAGTGTTGTGTTGGTTGTGCTGGTTGCTGACCATAGCAATTGGTTGGGGTCTGTGTCTTTTGTAGCAGACGTAGATTTCATTTCCTCTTCCTTTCAGGAGGTCTTTAGTAAGATGTTGTTTGTTTCTTGTTTAGGATGTCTCATCCCTGTTGGTTAAGGGGGCGCAATGTTTTGTACCCAAAGTTTTGGTAATATTATAGCAACAAGATTTTTGACTGACAAAAAAACATTATTTTTGAAGCTTGGTTTTGAGTTTTGATGAAAGGTGTTTTCTAAAAATGATTTAAATACATGAAATCACCAAAAACACACTTTAATCCTCATAACTCCAAAATGGAAAAAATTATATGTTTTCTTAATCAAGAGAACCTATAAGATCAATGGTGATGTTTTTAGAGTCTAAATCGAGTTTTTTTCTTTCAAAAAGTCCAAAACTAGGGTTTTCTTTACATTAATACATATGCTAACCCTAATACATGATTATACATTGAAAATAGGAAAAGTGGACCTTGGAGTCAATTAAAGTGATGAAAGATGATAATAGAATTCAATAAGAGAGGTATGTGCATTCCTTACCCCTTAAGTTGGAAAATTATTGATCAAAACCCTAAATTCCTTATGAGGCATTGATTGAACCCTAATTCTCTTATCATTGTTTCCTTTGCTATATTTGCCTCAAAATCAATTTTGTTATTTATTTCTTGGGTCTTGGATCCCTACTTCCATGTTGTAATTATATGATGATTTATCCTGCCACTTTACTATTTCTTGAGCATGATGGTTTATTTGACTATTAGCTATAGTACTAGTACTTATGTACATCCACCCATAGTTTAGGGCATGTGTTATTTCTCCATGGGGAATATGTTTACTTTCCCCTGGGGGAATGTGTTATTTCTCCCCAACATACAATATTTTATAAGTGACATGGAATGTGATTACTCTCCCCTCATCTATAAGTTGAGGTCTGGTAGGTGTCTCAACCCTATTTAGTTAATTTAGTCTAATATTAATCATTCATGCAAGTTCATTATTATTGATTGGATTTGGCAAGAATCTTTTATTATATGCGTCATTCTTTTGGTTTCTCATCTTATGATGAATCTATACCCTTATGTTTCATTGATATTCTTATCTTTGTTTCTTGTTCATATTATTTACACATACCTTGTTTCTTTCTTTTACTGGGTGCTTTCCCAACCACCCAAGGTCAGATCAAGGAGTTGAATAAAATTAAGGAGAACTTAGCTTTTGGCATGAACCTAGCTCTTAGAGATGTTGCTTTGGAGACAAGACTTGAAGTAGTTTAGATTTCCCTCTATCTAGATCCTTTTGTTGTTGTAAACCCTTTATGGGAGATATGATGAAATGTTGTAATCTTTTGAATGATTGGAAATGGTCATGATTTTATTCCGCTGCTATTCAGTGTGGTCTTTTTTATACCATATATAAAGATTTGAAAATTTTACACCCGCTTCGGCATACCTTTTGAATATGTTTGGGATGGATGTTTTATTTTTCAAATTTTTAGTAAAAGGGTGATTTCACTCATTTAAGGCATAGTATCAGAGCCCATGGTAATCAAAATATGACTATTTCAATTTTGTCTCCCTAATTAGAAACTTTTCCTTAGTTCCCCTTTAAGTGACATGTTTATCCTAGAATTGATCTATGAACCCTAGAGATGATGAAAGGTTGATGCAGGATCCTATGAGTTTCACATTTGAATCATGCTAATTAAACCCCCTACAATAAAGGGTAAGTGCAAAAGGAATCTGTCCTTTTCACTTAAAGGATACAGAAAATAAAGTGCCACCATTATCACTTGTTGGGACATTGGAAAGGAATTATCCTCTTCATAGAGGATCTCAGGAATAAGATAGAGATAGAGATCTCTACTTTAGGACCTGAGAAGAAGTAAGCTAGAACTATATGGAGCAAGGGTTGCTGCCACTATAGTTAAAGGTTGTCATTCATGGGAACATACTAGAATTAGTGAATTGCTATTATGTACTTTCCAAGCATCATATGTTTTGTATGACAAGAACATTATGACCTTTTGTGGTGATACCCTATGTCTCATAAACTATACTTAATAGTTATAAAGGCAAATGTGTATGACAAATATATTGAATGACTTGATAACTCAAACAATGAATACCTATAGCACTATCATCTAGAGCGCATAAATGAGAAATGCATATCTAGAATCCATATGATGGTTATCTAGACTCTTTTGGTTATTGAACCAATAGAGACATGCATGTCTTATTTGTTGTGCAAAATGACAAAAGTATCTTTACTAGATTTAGTGGGAGATCAACTATTCCATTAGGATTAATACATTCTGATGTACATAGACATCTTTGGAATGAATGCTAAAGGTAGCTACAAGTACCTCATCATATTTACTGATGTGATTAGTAGATATTGGAATTTGTATTTAATGAAATACAAGTTTGGATCTCTTGAAGTGTTCAAGGAGATCATAAATGAAGTACATAACTAAATTGGTAAAAGTGTTAAGATACATTGATATAATCAATGTTGAAATACGCAAACCAAGAGTTTGAGGACCTTTTGAGAGATCATGATAATGTATCACAATGAACTCCACCTGAAACATACTGATGTATCAGAAAGAAGGTATCTCACCATGTTAAGTCATGGTGAGATTATCAATAAAATCTAACTAATATTATAATTTCTTTTGGGCACATGCTTTACACTAAAATAATGTCCCATCTAAAATGGTTCAAAAGACACCATATGAGATATGGCATGGGAAATGTCCCAATGAGTCTTTTGTAGTGATTGGGACTGAAGACTTGTATAAGAAAATAGTTTCTTAAAAAGTCTTTATCCACAAATCACATGAATTGTATCTTGTTGATTACCACTTATATTCCAGCCCGATAACAACGAGTTTGTTTCTAGGATGGATGAATTCCTAAAGAGAACTTAGTTCCAAAGGAATTAGTGGGAATAAAAGTAGAACTTGAAATGTTTGAGACAAATAAGAAAACAATGAACCTAAAGAGGTACAACAAGGAACAAAGAGAATCACAAACTATTGTAGAATCTCAAGTTCCTTATGTAAACGCAAAACTCTTAGTTTTAGTAGAACACCTTGAGTTTGAAAGATTATGATATCTTAAAGCTCAAGAAGGTGGTAAATTGATCATAGCGATGAGTCAACTACCTGCCTAGAAACTATTGAGGAACTGGATTCTAAAAAATGGCTTGAGGCCATTAGATCTATAATGGACTCCATGTAAACCAACAAGGTATGACTTTGGTGGATCCACCTGAAGGGGTAAAACCCATAGGGTGCATTTGGGTCTTTGTAAGAAGACCAACATGGAAGGGTAGATTGTTTGCAAAGAGTTTCAAACTAGTTCAAATTGTTGAACATGATGAAGCCTTTCACCAGTTACCATAGTTAAATCCATCTGGATAATGCTTACTATTGCAGCTTATTATGACTGTGAGATTTTACATATGGATGTTAAAACCACATTCCTTAATTGGAATAATTAAGAGGATGTGTACGTGACACAACCTAAAGGTTTTATAAATCCATTAATGTAAATAAAGTCTATAAGCTATAAAGGTCAATCTTAGGATTAAAGCAAGCATCTCAGAGTTGGAATCTTTGGTTTGAAAGACAGTCAAAGGGTTTGACTTGAGTCAAAATGAAGATGGAATTTGTGATTACAAAAGATTTAGTGGGAGCATATTGATATTACACATAATGATGTCGAATAACTTCCTTATCCTATAAATGTTAAAACCTAGAAAGAAAAAAAATATCGTATATATGAAGGGTTTAGGCGAAGCATCCTATATGATAGTGATCGAGGTCTACAGAGATAGATCTGGAAAGCTTCTTGACCTAAGTAAAAGCACATACATTGGTAAAATGTTGAAGGGTTCAGCATGCAAGACTCAATGAGACAAAACTTGTCCATGTTCCATGGAGTTAGTCTCTTAGGAGCCTAGTGTCCCAATTCTTATGAAGAATAGGAACACATGGATAGATTCCATATGCATTCACAATTGGATCTATCTTGAATGCAATGTAATGTATTTATCCCACTATCTCGTATGTATTGGACATGACAAGAAGATATCCAATGATCTCATATGTATTGGACATGATGAGAGGATATCTAGTCATCTCATATGTATATGACATGATGAGAAGACACATATATACCTACCTAGCAATCTCATATGTATTGGACATGACGAAGGGGTATATGTCAAATACCAGTGAGAGTCACTAAACTACAATATAGAACATCCTTAAGTTCTTATGAAGCACTAATAGGATTGGTTCCTTATTGATGGTAATAAGGAAGAGTTGGATGTAAAGGGTTACACCCATGCAAGCTTCCAAACTGACAAAATAATCGTAATCTAAATTTATGTTTGACATTAAATGAGAACTGTAAGACAGACATGGTTTTGAGCTAATTACAGTTGTTCTAATCTATAAAAGAAGTCGAGTATCTCTGTGTTATGAAAACAACAAAGGATATTGTATGGATCAAGAAGTTCATATAGGTGAACTTATGTGAGATTCCAAACCATTGATGACACATTAGAAATACTGATGACAACAATGGAGCTACTAGTTAGGTTGGGAATCTCAGATAGCATACTACGACACTTCCATCTTATATGAGTAGTTGTACAGTGAAGAGATGTGAAAATTGCAAAACACTGACTTAAGGAAAACATTGCTAAACCCACTATAAAAGCACTTACGCAGTAGAAGCATGATGGTCATGTTAGGTCACTCAGGATGAGATATGTGGGTGATTCTCTCTAAGTGAAAGTGGGAGTCTATTAGTATGTATGCCCAAAGAGCCAATCATATGATGAAGGCATTAAATGCATGATTTGATAATTGATAATAATAAAGGCAAGCTTCCAATTCATCTCTTCCACTCAGTTGTGAGATAATGAGGATACATAGTGAATGTCTAGAGAATTGTATTACTCAATGACGTATGTTGTTAAGTTACTATCCTTGTGGGTGAGATCATACAGACATGAAGAGTACATATAAATATTCTCATTATGTCCCTGATCGATTGTCATTGTGGAAGGTTGACAGACAACAATGACACATAAGATCAGAGTGTGAGTTGGTTGATGACTAAATCTCATTAGTCATTATATGGCAATATCAAACCAAGCACACAGATACATGTTAGAGAACATTGTATCAGACAAACCCATCGTGAGACTGACACATGTAAGCCATCATCATGGAAGTCATAGTCAGCTCTCACAGTGAAGGTGATGGTTGTGGTTCTTAGACCTGAAATCACTGCACTCATCACATGTCATTGGGTACACTTTGACATCATCAAACACAGACCTGAAACATGGGTTGTTATAATGGTGATGATTGGGTGACTTTGACCTATGGGGATTGACTGTGAGTGATATAATGGGATTTTTCCCTCTCATAGGAGTATTATATCCAAGGCCTCTTGATTAGTGAGACTTAGAAAAGTATGACCATACACATGTGAGTCAATATATCACATTGAGCTCACATATATGTCATGTAGTCTGCTCTGGTTCAAGAAACAAGATTGAATAATAATGAGGATGAATGATCCATGCCTCTAGTTCAATATGGATATCAGTGAAAAAGGAACTATACAAACACTATAACACCATGCATGGATTGTAGGTTGAAGTTGCTCCCCAACTTTCCATTCACTTGGGTAGCAGTGATGTGCGACTAGGAACCACTCATTGCTTGTGATGCCATAAGCTAGTTATGGACATTCACTACCAACATGATATGGGACCTATAGGGTCACACACATAGGAACTCATCTAGAAGAGTATTTTGATCTTGAATGGTAATTGAATTGATTACTAAAGTGTTTAGGTATTTTAAATCATGCAACAGTTCAGCTGACTAGACTACCAAATGATCGGTTCAAGTGTTGAGACTACTGTTTGGAGTGTCAGGATGATTGTATTGTACATTGGTCTGCGAGACGCCCATCTCACCTATGCAAAATGGTCATCTAGCTTGGTGTGAGTTGCCCATCTCAGTTGCACCAAATGACCGTTTTGTTGCACATAGGTTGTGAAACTTCTAGAAAAGTTGCAAAAATTCAAGATCTACTTGTCCTTTCCACACCCGCTTTAGTCCCGCATTGCCCGCGAACTGGGAACCCTGACTCTAACCCCTTCTAAATATAGAGGGGTACCGGGGGCTTCCCAGAACACAACTAATACACAGACAATTAAGAATCAGTTGCTCTAACAATTGTTGTCCTTTCTAGTTGTGGTAACCACAAGAGCCCAGGCAAGCTCTACCCGACTAGGGAGGGATATCCATGGGAGAGCAACAATTGAGGATCATTATTGTGGGAGAGGATGTTAATGACTAGTACACCAATGGGAGGGACAAATCCTTCCTATCTATTCCTATAGGATGACAGGAGTTCTAGTTAGTCCGTGTGGACTACTCTAGAGGCAAGAGTCTGTTGGCTGCTGCTAGGAGGGCAACGTCAACTCATAGTCCTTGGCGAGATCTGAGGAGCTACTGTATCAATTCTCTAAGTCTGATGTCTATGGAGGAGCAGTCATACGAGTCTAAGGGTGACTAGGAGCTACACAACCACCGTCCAAGATAGAGTAAGCATCTACATCGATGAGGATTTTTGTTGGACTTACTCCAGGACCAGGTATATCTTCGTGAAACAATCCTTCCCATTGCATAGTTATTGATACAATCTGCTAGTTAATGGGAAATATGTTAGTAAATATTTTGTTTTCACTACCTACCTAATGCCGTATTTCCCTACAAATTCGATATAAGGAAACTTAAAGCCTATATTATCACCCAAGTAGGTTTTAATCTAATTAATGTAATTAATATGATTGGTAACACCTTAGGATTTACATACATGCAGATTAAAGTTGATTTCATGGTTTGCTTGCTTGATTGGATGATATGCTTGAAGTATGATTTGAATAATCTGCATGGATCACCAACAAGGTAAGTAATTACACTAATAAATACCCACATTAGTTTATCGATGCTTTTCCAAGTTTTCTCTAGGATTAAACAATTAAAATATTGGTTGTTTATTTACTTTGTATTCAATCATAATGCCACTAGGAGTATCACATAAGGAAAGATAATATGAAGAAGCTGCCAGTTTATATTTGCAAATAACCATTGGAATATATGTTATAATAAGAGTACACACATTCTTGTTATGTCCCTAGTCAAATATTACAGTGGAAGAAAAATAGACAATAATAATACATAAGACTAAAATGTGTGTTGACTGGTCATAGAGTCTCATTATTCATGACATGTGATATCAAGTCAAGCACAATGCACATGTTAGAGAATAGGGTATCAGAAGACCCACTTTGAGAGTGGTACATGGAGACCATGGAATGGTAGCCGAAATTAGCTCTCATAGTGATAGTGGTGATTTTGTCTCTTAGACCTTAAGTCACTACACTCATCACATATCATTCATTGTACTTTGACGTCATCAAACACGACCTTGAATAAGGGTTTCTATAAAGGTGATGCCTAGGTACTCTCTGATACATGGGGATTGACTGTGAGTGATCTAGATGGGTTTTGTCCCTCCTATAGGAGTTTGATATCCAGGCTACTTGATAAGATAGACTGAGTAATGTATGGCCAAACATCATCTGATTCAATATATGATAGGTGAACTCACATGCATCTCACACAGTCTGATCTACTTCAAGGAACATGGATTGAACGTTGAGAGGATGATGATTCCATGCCTCAAGTTCAATCTAGATATCAGAGACAAAGGAACTATGCGATCACTGTAACACTAATCATGGATTTTAGGTTGAATTGTTCTCTAACATTTCAAATAACTTGGGTAGAAATGATGTGTTGCTAGATACCGCTCATTGCTTGTGATGTCATAAATTAGTTATGGACATTTATTGGAATAGGAATTGATTCATGAATGGTGTTTAATTTGATTACTAAAAGTGTTTAGATATTCAATTAATTAAATGAGGTTCAAAATAGACTGGAATCTGAACCGATCGGTTCAAGTGTTGAACTGATCAGTTGGAGTGTCAGGTCAATTGGAAACAATATTGGCTGAATATTTGCCTGAACTGGACATATGAAATGACCATTTCATGTAAAAGACTGTTTAAATACTGAAATGACCGTTTCATGACATGAATGACCTTTTCATGAAGTGAAATGACCGGTTCATCATCTGGAACATCTGGTTCATTGATCAATTTGATTAGATCAAGAATTGATGTTGATGTTATGACACAACTTTACTGTGCGTGTAAAACGCAAGTGTACACGTCTTGTAATATAGGACAAAAGAGGCTTGAGTTGTCAAACTCAGGGAAACGACGTCCAAAGAGCCTGTGATATGATCAACTAGGTTGAAGGAAATTGATTGAATAGGAGTGTTCAAACTAAATGAGAAATTAAAATAGAAAATTAAAGTGATTCAATAAAATGGTGATGGATTCCTTAGAACACAGGTTCACCGTGGGTAGCACTATATATATCATATTATTATTAATATAAATTCCCTCCTAAATCTGAATAAAGAGCTTGTAGCTAGAATTACCCACTTTTGCAGCGTAATATCCCTACCTAAACTAAAGCCAATCCCATTCTCATAGAAATTTATTCATTAGTTAGGTGCAGTTAGTTCTACTCTGGGTAATCTCCTCCCATTTATGCCCCACCTTTCACAAGGGATGTCGATAAAAAGGTGATCCTATGTGTTTCTAACCCTTAATCCCCTTTTCAACAGCTATTAAGGATCTGAGAGTCTATTTATGGTGATCAATCACAAATAGATAAAGCAATTCTCATAGATTCATATTCAGATATTAAGAGGAGAATCTATATTAAAACATAAAATTCATATACAATGCATACTGTGGCTACTCTCGGGTCCTAAGGAATAAGGGGTTTAGCCCCACATGATTTCTATAGTAAAAAACATGATAGAGAAGAAGGAAAACATGGGAAACATCGAATGAACTATGTTAATCCCTGACGAAAAGCTACTCTGGACGATCCCCTTCCATGCATGGTCATTCTGCTGTCTCTCGACTGCACAACGATCCATCAAAAGTGCCAGAATCGATCCTGGACGTGGCCCTTGGGCTCATTCTCTCCTCCTCCGTCTCTCTTGTCTTAAGCATTCGACTACAGTGTGATCCCTAGGTCTGGCCATCCTTTCACATAGTTATAGCATAGCTTTTTTTATGAAATAACACCAACCGTCAGATTAGATCACTGCTGTAGATCTTATCTACGTAGACAATCTCGGTACTACCGACTTGACACTCGATAGTACCGAGTCTTTAGGTTTGTAGAAATGCACCCAGTCTCAGTACTATTGAGTTGAGTCGATAGTACCGACTCGAAATTTGGTCCTGGACTCCTCACCGTCTGATGTCAATTCGGTACTACCGACTTTGGTGCTGATGTACTGAGTTATTCACAATTCTTTGAGAGAGCTACTAATGGTGAGTCGGTACTACTAACTTGAGTGTCGGTAGTACCGAGTCTTTACGTTGGTTTGGATATCTTATTGACGATAACTTGGTACCACCGAGTGTTGACTCGGTAGTACCGAGTCTGTGCGGCTTCTGTGAACCTGACACACAACCAAAAGTGACTTAGCTTCTTGGATTGATAAAAACTTATTAAAATTTGATAAAATACATAATTTGATGCATTTCAATAAAACAAGCTACCCATAGTAATTATGCATAAAAACTCAAGAAAATACAAATGTGTGCACAAAATTAAGGGAAAACAAGCCTGTAAAAGTGACGAAATATTAGTGCATCAAACTCCCCTAAGCTTAAATCTTGCTCGTCCTCAAGAAACATACTCTCAAATCTACATGCGATAAGTTAGAAAAAGGACAAACTATATGAATTCTCATCTCAACCACCCCCACATAACGGTCCCAAACCGGCCCTACTGATCACTGAACCGATAAATAATTTGAAGTGACCACAAAATTTTCATAAAATACACTTGTCCCTTAGTCAATGAAACATTGTCACAAAAGCGATTAACATATTAAACTAATCAACTCTACACTTGGTGCATTATGTGATTTATTATCTAAATTGCTCTTTTTTCTAACTACCATCTACATGGAAGCCATCCTCCTGATAAATAAGGAATGAGGAGTAAATCGTATAAGTAGCCTACCAATAAGAGCAGTGGGTGGTAAGGGATAGGTGGCTTATGATGATTCATAAGGAACAAGTGAATCATTATGCAAGCATTAAAGTATGTTGAACCTATATGATGATAATGAACGAGTTATGAATCCTAATGCCTGCATAAATGGGTGGCATGATGCATGTGCTCAAAATCTCATATAATGAAATTGAACCAAATGGAGAAAAATCAATGCCATTATGAAGATGTTCTGAAAAATTTTAGAATAGATACACATCCTTTCTCCCTCTTCCAAACATAGACAATTCTCTTTTTTTTTTCTTCTTTTTTGTTTTTTTCCTTTTCTTTGGCCCTCTACATGATTGGCCTTATTCCACTCAATACATTCATGAAATTTCTCATATATCTCTGAGGGTATGGATGTGTATGAGATCTATATAAATATTTTGCATCTCATAATGCCTTGATGAATGAATGATGAATGCATGCAATCTACATGTACATATTTATATTATGTGACTAAATGATATGCACATGAATTGTTCATGCATATTTTTTTTCTTTTCCTAACTGGTGCAAAGGAAAATGACTAACTATAAGGATTCCTACTATGCCATGATTATGTAATAAAAAAGAAATGATTCAGTGCACTCAATCATCTTAAGGTGGTGGCAATTATGAATATGAAGTGGATGAAATCACATAACTAATAGATTAAGCCTTCAAAGATTAATATGTGTCCCTTTCTAAAGACCTGTATATAGGGTAACCGTAGGAGTTCCTTCTTAAATTTCCATTTAAGGTCACGTTACCAGTTTGATCAGTTTAGGCTCAAACATCATTTTCATTCACATTTCATGGATAGTTGAGAGATTATTCATATCCCCTGTCCTAGAGCTGACTAACCCATACACTTCATCAAGGTGCGACTCAAAGAAATTGCAATAAAAGCTTATATTATTCATTTTAGGCATTTCATTTACTTTTGGACCTAGAAGAAATTTCTACAGAACTCATGCATTTACTAATCCACTTTTACACTAGATAGTTGTGGATACAAATGATATAAATCTAAAAGATAAAATGCAACATGAAAATTAAAATGGAAACTAAGGATATAACTAAGATAGAAGGTTGTTCTAGCACACCCCCAAGCTTGAATATGACTATGACCGCATAGTCAAAATTCCAACTTAAGAGATGGAACAACAATACCTTGATCAATCTTGTTGAGGTGGATAGTGGGGCATGATGGGGTCATGTGGAGGAAAGGTCCCCTGAAAGATGGGATCATATGATGGCATTGGGTCTGGCATTTGATATCCTCTAAAATACCCTTGGCTCCAGTAGTGGTCATAGAAAGGCTGCTGGTACTGCTCAATGAGTTGCAGGAGAGTGTGAACATTCTCTTGGTTGGCCAAGATAAGACACTCATTCTCGTAGATTGCCTGCTGGTTTGTGTAGAGCCTTCCTTGGATGTCTTGTATACCTACCAAGGTTACCTGCTGTTGTTGCTGACCTGTGTGGATGTCCTGAATCATCCCATATATGCCCGCCATGCCGAAAGTGTCATGCTCATCTTGGGACGGTGGCGGGGCTGAGGAACTTGAGGTAGAGTATCTCCACAGTCACTTGTGTAGTGTAGGTTGGTGAGTGATAGGGATGGTGTCCACCTCCACCACATCATTGTCATCGTCAGCTTGTTGTTCAAGCTCCTTTGTGGCTTCCTCTGCCACTGTATCAATGTTGTCATCATTGAATGGCCACCGCAGATGCTCAACCCCTGGATGATAGAAGACTGGGTCAGGGAGTGATTGCTACCTGTACCGGCCATCCACTGTGCAACAAGCATACACAGTGTTGAAATGGAAAGTGAGGAGACTTGCCTTCTAAAAATGTGCGAGATCCAGATATCGTGGTCCCACTGGATGTAAGGTAGAGAGGTCTAGCCACAGATGAAGAGCAATGGGGGTAATGAGACCCCCAAAAACAATTGGTGCCTTTCTGGACTCCAAACGCCATACTGATAAAACGTGGAGGAGGAAGAAAAAAATCAAAATTCACCGGCTCCCCCTTAAGAAGATAGTGGAGAAAGAAGAGGTCAGTCTTATGCACCTTTCTTTGGCCTTGATTGGAGCAGCCAAAAATGGTGTTGGTGAGGATGCGGTGGAGGATGCGAGCAAAGGGATGCTTGATGTCGGTGATGGAGTTGACGTGCCAATTGATATAGAAACCTTCTGGAACCTTAGTGAAGTGTTCCAAGGCCGTCTTGTAGTTCCAGCCCGGGGAAGGTGAGCGGTCTGGCACTTGTGGCCAGTTGAAGATACAGTTCAATTCGTAGAGGGTAAAGGAATAGTTGGTGTTGTAGAGGCAGAAGTTGACCTTTCCTTCCCCCTATACTCTATTCTCTACCCATCTACTTCTTTAGGGCAATGAGTACATTGAGAGATGCCATGAACTCATAGATGAGCTCCTGGTATGTGGGCCACCCACTGAAAGAAGGGGTCACCCACCTCCATGTTGGGTTTTGTGGAGAAAACATGCGCGGCGGAAGCAACTAAATCCACGCAACACGTAACAGGATCTCGTCGATAACAGCGTATTCAGAAACAGGTTTGCGGGATATACCTTATCGCGGAGAAATTCTACCGATGTCCCGCTGCACGACGGTGCAACGCTTCTTGTCAAACACGGACGGATCTTCTCTCCCGTTCACTGTCACAGGTTGATCCGACGATGCTCCTTTGCGGCAGTGATGTCTGCTGCTCGTAGCGCGTACAGGAGGTTGTCGACGTCCTCCGAACGCAGGTGTCAAGGCGTCTGCATCTCTACTTCGTCCATGCGGATGGACGGAACTCCACGTCGCACTTCTCAAGCCGGCGGGAAGGAGCGTGTCTCTGCGGCGGCGTGCTAGCGGCGCGTTGCTCTCCTTTCTCTCCTAAGGACGGTGACGGCTAGGTTTGCGTACGTATGCGTAAACGGAAAAGTGTCTATCTATCTTATATAGATATCGGTCGTCAATCCTCCTTTAAACAGGATATGAAGGGAAATAGGGTTTCCTAAACCCATCGGTAAATAGAAACGTTGCGTTAATTAAAATGCTCGTGGATTAATTAGAATATTCCAGAATTCATTAATTAACCAAATAATCACATTAATTGATTAATTAATATCTAACTCCATGCAATCGCTTGGGATGGCTCTACGGGCATACATATACCAACACTCCATATCTTGACTGTCACACACCCAACGCATGTAGTTAGTGAAGCCTCGACTCTGGATGAGGTCGCAGTCGCCATATCGCATGGGCACCATATTCCTGGTCAATAGCTCCTCATAAATCTTGCGGACCTCTTGGGTGGGATGTTGTATGCAGTTTGGTCGAGGGACCATGTCACCCTGCTCGATCAATGAAGAATCACCCCTCTGAGGAGCCATGTGTAGCTGAGAAGATGAGGAAGGGAGAATGAGATCTTGAAGAAGACCGTCGACGCTCGGTGTAGTGATGCTCGCATTTACTCAAAGGAGTGGATTGAACGTGTGAATAAAAATGAAAATCCATCCTCCTTATATAGGCCCCAGATTGCCCAGTCGTCCAAAGTCAGTACTACCGACTACAGTTGGTAGTATTGAGATTTTGAGAAGAATGTAGAACTCGATAGCATCGACGACTGATGCTGCATGATGGCTTAGGTGTGGATTTCCCTAGAGTCAATAGTACCAACACAACTCGGTAGTACCGAGTTATAGCGCGGATCGGTAATACCGACCTCTTGATGTTGGTCATCTGGGCCATCAGATTGCCTTTCCCGCTTTTTCTAAAAATTGAATGTTGGTACTACCGAGTCAAGTCTGTAGTACTGAGTTGCTGATATTTCTCAGTAGTTTCAAAAAGTACCTGGAAGTGTCCAAAATTCATTAGCACCGAACCCTTATCAGTTTAGCACTCGTAAATCTTTAGAGACTCGGTCGTACCAAGTGATTTCTCAGTAATACCAAGATAGTTGAATTTCCGTCCCTTTGTTTCTGACCTTATTTCAGTAGTACCGAGCGATCACTCGGTAGTACTGAATTTTTTTTATCTCTTTTGCATCCAGTCGTCTGACCTAAACTCTGTAGTACCGAGTGAGAACTTGGTAGTACCGACATTTGCTTTCCTACACACTCAAACAAAATGGATCAAGGTACCATTTTTACATAAAAATCAAAATCTAAACTTATGAAATAAAAATGCAACCTAAAGAAATCAAAATAAAGGTTGGGTTTCCTCCCAGCAAGCGCCCTTGTTTAACAACTTAGGCTTGACTCAAGAGAAACCTCAAACCTCTAATGAAGATCTACGAGCTTGATTTCCTCTACTCCTCTCTCAATGTCATCCCCAAAGTAGTGCTTCAAATGCTGGCCATTCGTAAGGAATGACACAACTCCATCTCCAATCTTCACTGCACCATGGGGAAAGACCTCCAAAACCTCATAGGGTCCACTCCATCTAGACCTTAACTTACCCAAATGCAACTTAAATCTAGAATTAAAAAGAAAAACCTTTTGCCCCAGAGTAAAAACCCTAAGTAAGAAGTGTTTATCATGGACCTTCTTTGTCATCTCCTTATAGAGTTTGGAATTTTCATAGGCATCCAGTCTTAGCTCATCAAGCTCATTCAATTCAAATAATCTTTTCTTCCCTGCTTCATCTATATTGTAGTTTAACCTTCTCAATGCCCACTGAGCTCTATGTTCCAATTCTATAGGTAAATGACAAGCACGCCCATAAATCAATCTAAAAGATGTAGTCCCTATAGGTGATTTATAGGCTGTCCTATATGCCCATAGAGCATCATTCAGAAGCATACTCCAATTCATCCTATTGGTTGAGACTGTTCTTTCTAGGATATGCTTAACTTCTCTATTAGACACCTCAACCTATCCTTAGGTCTGTGGGTGATATGGAGTACCCACTCTTTGCTTAACCCCATATTTACTCAATAAAGCCCCAAACTTCCTATTTGTAAAATGGGTTCCCCCATCACTGATGATCATCTGGGGTACACCGAACCTATAGAAAATGTTCTCCTTCACAAAACGGCATACAACATGTGCGTCATTGGTATGGGTTGGAATTTCTTCCACCCATTTTGACACATAATCTACAACAAGCAAAATGTATAAGTTAGAATTTGAAGGCACGAATGGACCCATGAAGTCTATTCCCCATAGATTAAAAACATCTACCTCTTGAAACACATTCAAGGGCATTTCATGCCTTTTTGAGATATTGCTTGCACGTTGACATGCATCACAACAACGAACATAGTTATATGTGTCTTTAAACAAAGTTGAAAAAAAAAACCACTCTCTAAGACCTTGGTCGCTGTCCCAGAGCTAGCATGATGTCCTCCTGTGGGGAGTGATGGATAGTGTGATAGAATGCTCTCATACTCACTCTCCGACACACACTTTCTCAGAATGCCATCCCTACATTGCCTAAGTAGTATCGGGTCATCCCACACATAATATCTCAAAGAATAGAAGAATTTCTTCTTCTCCTGGTATCCCCAATCCTCATGTAAAATCCCATATGCCAGGTAATTCACTATCTTGGCATACCATGGGTCAATTTTCTTTAGAGCAAAAAGTTGCTCATCTGGGAATTTCTCTACAATAGGGATATCCACATCCCTCTCATCCACTCTCTCCAATCTAGAAAGATGATCTACCACAACATTTTCTATCCCTAAATTATCTTTAATTTCAATGTAAAATTCTTGTAAAAGTAGGATCCACCTAATTGGTCTAGGCTTAGCATATTTCTTTTGTAAAAGATACTTAATGGCAGCATGGTCAGTCCAAACAATGACCTTTGCCCCCACCAAATATTGTTTACATTTTTCAAAAGCAAAAACAACAACCAACAATTAATTTTCAGTGGTAGTGTAATTCATTTGAGCATCATTTAAAGTCTTTGACACATAATAAATAATAGTAGGGATCTTGTCTTGGTGCTGGCCTAAAACGTCACCTACATCATAATCCGATGCGTCACACATCAGCTCAAAGGGCTTGATCCAATCTGGAGCTTGAACAATGGGAGCTGAAATTAATTTTTCTTTAAGGACTTCAAAAGATTTCCTACATTTATCATCAAAACAAAACTCAATGTCCTTTTCTAACAATTTAGATAGGGGTTTTGCAATTTTTGAAAAATCTTTTATAAATTGGCGATAAAATCCAGCATGACCTAGAAAGCTCCTCACTCCCTTCACCGATGTCGGTGGAGGTAACTTGGAGATGACCTCTATTTGACTAGATCTACTTCCATTCCCCTATTGGACACCTTGTGCCCCAGAACAATCCCCTCACTCACCATCATGTGACATTTTTCCCAATTTAAAATCAAGTGAATGTCTTCACACCGCTGTAGGACTTTATCAAGGTTATACAGACAATCATTAAAAGACTTTCCACAAACTAAAAAATTGTCCATGAAAACTTCTAAACACCTTTCAACCATGTCAGAAAAAATGACGAGCATACAATGTTGAAAGGTAGTGGGTGCATTACACAACCCAAACGACATTCTTTGATAAGAAAATGTGCCATAGGGGCACGTGAAGGTAGACCTCTCCTGATATGATGGTTCAATAGAAATCTAGTTATATCCAGAATAACTGTTAAGAAAACAAAAATGAGAACAACCAACCAGTCGATCTAAAATTTAGTCGATGAAAGGTAAAGGAAAATGATCCTTTAAAGTGGAAGCATTCAAATGGTGATAATCTATGCAAACACGTCACTCTGTGACTAACCTAGTCAGTATTAATTAATTAGCAGAGTTAGTTGTCATAGTTATCCCCCCTTTCTTAGGTACAACTTGAGTCAGACTTACCCATGTAGATTTGGATATTGCATAAATTATACCTGCATATAGTACCTTCACGAGCTCTCTCTTTACCACCTCCATCATAGTTGGGTTAAGTCGCTACTGTGGTTGAACTATCGCTTTGGCTCCTTTCTCCAATCGTATTTTGTGTTGGTATAAGCTTGGAGAGATGCCCTTGATGTCAGCCACGAACCACCCAATGTGGCCCGATGGTTCTTTAACACGCCAATCAGTTGCCTCTCCTCGTCTTGGATCAGGTGATGATGATATGATGATCGGGAGCTTCTCCTCCGCTGCCAAGAACACATACTTCAGATGCGGGGGAAGTGACTTGAGCTCCAACTCTGGGGGATTTACCAAAGATGAGAACAATGGTGGTGGTGGTGATCCTAGATCTTCAAAGTGTATGATGTAATAGCAAGGAAGTGATTTGAGTAACAAAGCACACTCCTGCAAAGAATTCTTATGTGGGAAGTCATTTGCCACATTCATCAAACATGCTTCCAAAGGAAACTGTGGATGCACCTGTACAACTGAATCATTCATGACCTCTTCAACTGTGGGTGAACAATTTATTTCCTCTTCGTCCTCAGGATATCGTACAGCTTCCGCCAAGGATACCACTTTGGTATTCTCCATGATATCCACTGCTAGTGTGCCTTTCTCCACCTTGGTCATGACATGTGTCATGTCTAAAAATGGTCGTCCAAGAAATAGGGACATGGGTCCCTCAATATGCTTTAGCGTATTGCATTGTGCTTCATTCTCTTTTGACTTTGAAACTTCAGGCATCCAGATTTCAAATCGGTCATCTTGGATACCCAAAGTCAATATTCCTCTTCCCATCTCTAGAATCATGTCTTCTGTGGCTTGGAAAAGTCTTCCTAGTAAAAGTTCATTGACATGATCATCTTACATCTCCATAACTACAAAGTCAGCGGGAAATACAAACTTGTCTACTTTAACCAGCACATCTTCACATATCCCATACAACCTAACCACAGAATTGTCTGCTAACGGGATTGTCATGCTGCTCTTTTGAGATTCTTTGTGGACCAATTTCCTGAATGTGGTCAAGGGCATCAGATTGATGCTTGCCCCTGAATCACACAGAGCCTCTCTGAACTTGGTCTTTTCTATGAAACATGAGACATTAAAACAGCCTGGATCCTATCGCTTTGGGGGCAGTGTCCCCAGAATGAATGCACTGACCTGATCTTTTAGCACTAATACATCAGTATCAAATATCCACCATTTCTTGTTGATGATGTCCTTCAAAAATTTACCATACGATGGTATTTGTTCAATGGCATCAATTAATGGAATGTTGACAGATAATTTTCTAAAACTATCCAAGAATTTCTTAAACTGCTAATCCACCTTTCTGGATTTCACACTATTAGGGAATGGAATTGGTATTTCATGTAACCTTTGATGATGTGGGACATAAGGTTCTGGCCTTGTCCCTGTCACTATCGGTTTCTATGTCTCGGCTGTTCCTCCTTCTTCAGGCTGTTCTGAATCTACCATTTTTCCACCCCAACTGGCTCCTCACCGTTGCTTGCATCTTTTATCTGAGAAGTCTTAGGTTGGCCTTGATTATCTACACTGAGCACTTTTATACCACTTCTCAATAGTACATCCTTTACCTATTGGTTCCCCGATGGAGCATCTGTGTTACCTGGGAAACCCTATTTACCGTTGTTCTTTATCGCTGCCACCTCTGCTGCAATTATGAAATCTGAGTCTCTAGACTGCAAAATTGAGCCATGTGATTTTATAGCTCTCTCTACTTCTGGTTGATTACCATGTCATTCTATTTCACCAGTTTCTTTAGAAGGTCTTGCATGTTTTCATCTTTAGGTCCCTTGTCCTGCTGTTGTGCATTTCCTTGTGGCCTTGCCTGGCTGGGATCCTATTGGAAGTTGTTCAGATCCTTCTAGGAGAACTTTGTGTCCTTTCTCCAGGAGTACTCATTGTTCTTGTACCCCTGTTGACGCATATATTTGACTTATCCTTCCTCCTCATCTGAGCAGTTCCTGTCCTTCTGACATAACTTTTTGGCAATTAGGTCTAGCTTTTCATTAAGAGTGTTTATTAGCTTAGACTCTCCCAAACTCTTGATTATCTCTGGGCGTTCTCTTTCTTCTCCCCAGGATTGATTCTTGGACATGTTCTGTAATATCTCATGACACTTGAAGGGTTTATTGTTGAGGAAGAAACCCTTACCTACACTATCCAATGTGGTTCAATCTCCTTGATGTAAGCCATAATAGAAGATTTTTGCCTGATCTTCTAACTCAATCCCATGATGTGGGACTTTCTGCATCATATGTTGAAATCGCACCCAAGCCTCCGAGTATGACTCTTCGTTGTTGTTTGAAATTGTAGATTTTTCTGACCAACTCATTGGTCTTCTGCGGTGGAAAGTAATGCTCGAAGAAAGTGTCAACCATCTCGTCCCCTGTCCTGATAGATTCTGGCTTCAAGTTGTAGAACTAGGACTTCACCTTGTCTTCTAGAGATGAAGAGAATAGTTTCAAGTATATCACTGTTGCTGGGATCCTATCAATCTTGAGCATATCACATCTTTCCATAAAGCTGCTTATGTGGGCCATTGGGTCTTCGAGACTGTGTCTGTGAAATTCCTATGACTTGACCAGGGCTGCCAGCGCCGGGTCAATTTTGAAACTTCTGACATCAACTGCCTATCTTTTTATAGGAGCAAGTTGTGCCATCAAAAATGACGCCTTGATCTTCTCCCAGATCGTCTTCTCCTCAGCCATTTCTGGCTGTTCAGGTGGTAATGATGTATCTACCAGAGGAGATTCTGGAATGGATGACGTATTGGGGATGAGTCTTCCTATTGAGTTGTTGTACTCGTGTGCTTTGTCCTTTAATGCTACAACTGCTGCAGAACTACTTGGATTTGATTCCCCCTAGTGTGTACTATGTGTCTGCACCATGCACAAAATGGGTGCAAGAACCAAAGACAGTAAAGATTAAAAATTGATATTCAATATTCAGCTCAAATAAAAAAATGAAAGGTGGCCTAGAGTGGACGACCACAACACTCGTGGTGCTGGACTATTGCCGTTTCCCCGACAACGGTACCAAAAACTTGACACGACTTTACTGTGCGTGTAAAATGCAAGTATATGCATCTTGTAATATAGGCCAAAAGAGGCCCGAGTTGTCGAACTCAGGGAATGGTGTCGAGAGACCAGTACTAACTGTGATCTGATCATCTTGGTCGAAGGAAATTGATTAAATTGGGGTGTTCAAACTAAATGAGAAATTAAAACATAAAATTAAAGTTGATTCAATCAAATGGTGATGGATTCCTTAGAACACAGTTTCACCGCGGGTGGCACTGTATATATCCTCTTATTATTAATATAAATTCTCTCCTAAATATGCATAAAGAGCCTGTAGCTAGAAATTATCCACTTTCACAGCATAATTTCCCTAACTAAACTAAAGCCAATCCTATTCTCATTGCAATTGATTCATTAGTTAGGCGTAGTTAGTTCTACTCGAGGTAATCTCTTCCCGTTTATTCCCCACCTTTCACAAGGGATGTCGATAAATAGGTGAACCTATGTCTTTCTAACCCTTAATCCCTTTTTCAGTAGCTATTAAGGATCTGAGAGTCTATTTATGGTGATCAAGCACAAATAGACAAAGCAATTCTCATGGATTCATATTCAGATATTAAGAGGAGAATCTATACTAAAACATAAAATTCATATACAATGCATACTTGGGCTACTCCTGGGTCCTTAGGAATAAGGGGTTTAGCCTCGCATGGTTTCTGTAGTCAAAAACATGATAGAGAAGAAGGAAAACATGGGAAACATCAAATGAACTATGTTATCCCTTGATAAAAAGCTACTCTAGATGATCCCCATCAAAGCAAGATCATCTTGCTATCTCTCGGTTGCACAACAATCCACCTAAAGTGCCGAAATCGATCCTGGACATGGCCTTCAGGCCCGTTCTCTTGTCCTCTGTCTCTCTGGTCTTCAGCACTCAACTACAATGTGATCCCTAGGTCTGGCCGTCCTTTCACTTAGTTATAGCATGGCTTTTTTGCCAAATAGCACCAGCTGTCAGATTAGATCGTTGTTGTAGATTTTGTCTCCACGGACAATCTCGGTACTACCGACTTGACACTCGATAGTACTGAGTCTTTAGGGTTCTGGAAATGTGCCCATTCTCGGTACTATTGAGTTGAGTCGATAGTACTGACTCAAAATTTGCCGCTCGACTCCTCACGCGTCTGGTACTACCGAGTTGAGTGTCAGTAGTACCGAGTCATTGCGTTTCTTTGGCCGTCTTACTGATGATAATTCGGTAGTACTGAGTCTGTGTAGCTTCTGTGAACCTAAAATGCGACCAAAAGTGCCTTAGCTTCTCAGATTGATAAAAACTTATTAAAATTTAAAAAATATAATTTCATGCATTTCAATAAAATAGGCTACTCACAGTAATTTTTACACAAAAACTCAAGAAAATACAATTGTGTGCACAAAATTAAGGGAAAATAAGCCTGTAAAAGCGACTAAATATTGATGCATCATGTCATGATTGTGCATTAATCAAATATTAAAAACCAATATGTTTGCAAATAAGAAACATGTTGAACCAACCAGTTCAGGGTGTGAACCGACTAGTTGGGCAGTGAACCGACCGGTTCACCATTCATAGGTTCCATAAAATTCATGAAATACCGTCTCTTTGACTCCCTAATGGTCTGGAAACCCTGACCCTTGCCATCCTATAAATAGAGGGGGTACTAGGGGCTTCCTAGATACAATAATAAGCCCTAGAAATTGTTGTCCTATCTAATTGTGGTAACCAATAGAGAACCCAAACAAGTTCCATCCATCAAAGGGAGGAACAACAAGGAAGAGACAATTGTGGGAGAGAAAACCAATCCTAACAGATTGCCATTCGAAGGGATAACTCCTTCACATTGGCTCTGGTAGCACAAAGTGGAGTTCTCGATGGTCTGCGTGGACTACTCTAAAGGTGAGTAGGTTGTTTCCTACCGCTAGGAGGACAAATTCAACTACCATCCATGGTGATCAACTAGGGGGGCATTACTGGCAACCGCTCGAGTGCTGCTTGGAGAAGAAGCATGCGACAACAAGAGTTGTCGCTAGACTTTCTCTTGGACCAGGTATAACTCTTGTTATCCTTCCTTCCTAGATACATTGTTGTTGATGCAATATGCTAGTTAGGGAATCGATGATTTAATTTTTTGTTTCTATTACCTTATCTTTCTCCCCAAATTCCCAATAGTGGTATCGAAGCCATGTCAATTTACAATGTATCAGGAATTTAAATTGATGTGGTCTGATTTATTTTTATTGCATTTTATGTGTATATTAAACTGGTTAATGTGCATATTTGATTAATACCACATCTGATTCTCTCTCTCTCTCTCTCTCTCTCTCTCTATATATATATATATATATATATATATATATATATATAATATGATATATATGCAATCAATAAACATTGTCCTAAAAGTGTTTTGATGGTGGATGTATGCGTGGTTATAGACAAAACCCCTATACATTATGTGCTTGGTTGTTTGGTTTATTTCATGTTACTTTATTTGCATACCGAGCCTTCCCCTCCTTTACATATGTAAATTTATATTCTTCTTTCTATTTCCCCTCAAATGTAACTCGATGTTTTCCATTTTACAATGTAATATGAAATAGGAAAATTTTAATTTACATTTCATCGTGAGAATACATTCTGTACTAGATGAACAGACCAGCTCGTGAGATGAACTGATCAACTAGAGGACTGAGGAGGCCAGGAAACATGATGAGATGAACTGATTGATTTGCAGTCCAACCGATCAGCTGGAAGAGTCCATGCATCGCTTGAACTAGACAACCAAATGACCATTTAAAGAGACCAACTGACTGACAAGGAGGCCAGTCGATCGGTTAAAGTGTTGAACTGATCAACCTAGATTGGTTTTAGCACAAATGTTCATCAACAACAGGTTGCTACGTATGATGTGGTTCTTAGGTGGTAGTATTACCTTGTTGCTCCAAGGAATTACAATAGTGTAGTCATAACCATCACTCGTATATTTTGGATTGCATGTTTTTGTTGTGGTTATAGCATGTATATGATACATACTATAAGTATGTGGTGATTGGATATGTATATGTACTTATACATATATCCCTTAATAAAAATTAAGTCTAAGATGTTTTCTATAAGAGACACACATGAAAAGCTTGATCTACCAAGCGTAGGTTACCCCAAATCATGGTGCACCATCTATCGTGTGGAAGTGTGATGGTAGGTATGTAGATATACTAAAGAAGGGTACATACTCTATCGTGTTGGCTTTTGGATTAGGCTTAACTAGGTCATCTTAATGAGATTAAGTACTTAGAAGCATGGATATGTATTTTGATAAGGAGTTGTGCACACCATCTATTCAAGAGTTGCATTAGATGCAATTGACAAATGTTATCTACCTAAATACTCAAGGTGTGGGTGATCAACCAAACTTGACTCATGAATTGATGAAATATGGATCTTGACTTACTAGAAGGTTGTACGCTGCAATCTTTCAAATTTTTAGTGACGGCTATCAATTTGAACAAAATAGTGGGAACAATAATGAATCAAAAGCCTAATTAATATCATCCAACTTATCAAATCAAATTAATCAAGAATGTTTTGACTAAAGTTGCAAACTTTATTTTATAGAATCTAATGGCAAACACAAACATGTTTTCTTTACGACCAGTCCTTGAGAATGACAAGATGAATGGCATCAAATTACATGACTGGTTCTAGATGTTGAGAATCATTCTCACTCAGGAGCGCAAGCTCTATCTTGGAGAGAGTAGAGCTAGATGAACCTCCTCCCACTGCGCCTAAGATGACATGGATGCTTATTGTGGATGTCAAGTGCATGATGTTGTGCTCAATGGACTATGAGTTGCATAGACAACATGAGAACATGGATGTTATTGAGATGGTTACACATCTTAATAACATGTACCAAGATTAGGCAAGACAAGAGATATATGATGTCTCTAAGGTGTTGTTCAAGTGCAACATGGAAAAAGGAAATAATGTAGGTCCTCATGTACTCAAGTTGATTGGGTATGTGAAGAAACTCTCTAGACTGGGATTTCCCTTGGGTCAAGAGTTGACCATAAATGTGATTCTACAGCCACTGTCACAAGCATACAACCAGTTTGTCATGAACTACAACATGAGTGATTTTGACAAGCCGTTGTTAGAATTACTTGGCATGTTGAGGATAGATGATGCGCAGATGAAAAAGGACAAACTCAAATCTATGATGATGATCAGTAGAGGGAAGTCCAAGGGCAAAGGAAAAGCTAAGAAGAGTTCTAAAGCTAGCCAGAATACTTTTGAAAAAAGACAAACTCAAATCTATGATGATGATCAGTAGAGGGAAGTCCAAGGGCAAAGGAAAAGCTAAGAAGAGTTCTAAAGCTAGCCAGAAGCCAAAGTCTTCAACATTGAATGCTAAGGGAGGAGTGAGTATGGAAGGAAAGTGCCATTATTGTCACCAGTACAGACATTGGAAAAGGAACTATCCTCTTTATATAGAGGATCACAGGAAGAAGGAGAAATAGATCTTCACTTCAAGAACCAAGAAGAAGTAAGTTAGAACTCTACGGAGCAAGTATTGCTACCACTACAGTTGGAATCTGCCATTCAATACATGTAATAGAATTAGTGAATTGTTATTATGTTCCTACCATTAATGAGAAACATCATGCATCTTATATGGACAAGAATATTATGGAAATATTTGATGTTTTTCTTTCAAAGATCATATATTTTATGGCAGTGTCCCTAATGTCTCATATTTTAGATTTTATAGTTCTAGAGATAGTTATACTTATTGAATCAATGACTCAAATAATAAATACCTATAACATTGTCATCTAGAGCACTTGAATGAGAAATGCATTTCTAAAATCCATAATAATGGTTATCTAGAATCTTTTGGTTATTGAACCTTTAGAGACATGCAACTCTTATTTGTTGGGTAATATGACAAAAACATCTTCACTTCATGTAGTGGGAGAGCGACTATTCTATTAGGGCTCATACATACTGATGTACATAAATCATTTAGAATAAATGCTAGAGGTGGTTATTAGTACCTCATTATATTTACTGATGATCTTAGTTGATATGGTAGATTGTATTTAATGAAATGAAAGTGTAAATACCTAGAAGTGTTCAAGAAGATTAAGAATGAAGTACATAACTCACTTGGTATAAATATTAAAACTTCAATATGATCGATGTAGAAATACTTTGAACCAAGAGTTTGAGGACCTTCTAGGAAATCATGATAGTGTATCATGATGAACTCCACATGAAACATTATTATGTATTAGAAAGAAGGAATCACACCATGTTATTCATGGTGTGATCATTAATAAATCTAGCTAATCTTTCATTTCCTTTTGGGCACATGCTTTACACTAAAACAATGTACCGTCAAAAATGTTGTAAAAGACACCATATGAGATATGGCATGGGAGGAGTCTGGATGTCTTGTATAAGGATTAGGATTGAAATGTTACACAAGAAAATAGTTTCTGGAAAAGGTTTGTCCACAAATCACGTATTGTTTTATTGAATACTACTTTTATATTCCAATCCAAAAACAAAGTTGTTTGTTGCTAGGATGGCTGTATTCCAAGAGGGAATTTAATTCCAAAGGAATTAGTGGGAGAAAAGTAGAACCTGAAATGTTTGAGACCAACAAGAAAACATTTAACCTAAAAGAGGTACAATAGGAACATAGAGAATCACAAGATGTTTTGGAATCTCAAGTTCCTTATGTAACACACAAAACCTTATAGATCTAGTAGGACACACCTTGAGTTTGAAAGATTATGACATCTTATAACT
Organism: Alisma plantago-aquatica; assembly: GCA_963693085.1. Classification (NCBI taxonomy): domain Eukaryota; kingdom Viridiplantae; phylum Streptophyta; class Magnoliopsida; order Alismatales; family Alismataceae; genus Alisma; species Alisma plantago-aquatica. The sequence continues at coordinate 1,350,504,678 of OY856412.1, forward strand.
CAAGAAGGTGATGTGGCGGTCATAGATGATGAGAAAACAACCAATCTAGAAGCTATTGAGGGACCAAAGTCTGAGAAATGGCTTGAGGCCATGGGATCAAAGATGGACTCCATGTACACCAACAAAGCATGACCTTGGTGGATCCACCTGATGTGGTAAGACCGATAGGGTGCATTTGGGTCTTTGAGAAAATACCAACATGGATGGTAGTTTGCAAACCTATAAGAGAAGATTGGTTGCAAAGATTTCAAACAAGTTCAAGATGTGAACATAATGAAATCTTCACTACTGGCCATGGTTGAACCCATTAGGATCATGCTTTCCATTGCAACTTAGTATGACTATGAGATTTGGAAAAATGGATGTTAAAACCGGATTCCTTAATAGGAAATATGTAGAGGATGTGTATGTGACACAACCTAGAAGGTTTTATAAATCGAATTATTGCAAAAAAAGTCTGTAAGCTACAAAGATCAATTTGTGGATTGAAGCAAGCATCTCAGAGATGGAATCTTCAATTTGACAAGATAGTCAATGAGTTTGACTTGAGTCAAGAATGAAGATAAAATCTATGATTACAAGAATTTAGTGGGAGCATATTTATATTCCACATAATGATGGGAATGACATCCTTATACTACAAATATTAAAACATGGCAATGTAATACCTTCTCTATAAAGGGTTTGGGTGAAGCATCCTATATGATAGGAACAACGATCTATAGAGATACATCTAGATAGCTTCTTGACCTAAGTAAGAGCATATATACTGGCAAGATGCTGAAAGGGTTGAACATGCATGACTCAATGAGAGAAAACTTATCCATCTTTCATGGAGTTAGTCTCTCACAAGTCTAGTGTTCTAATTCTTATGAAAAACATGAATGCATGGATAGATTCCATGTGCATTCACTATTGGATCTATCATGAATGCAATGTTATGTACTCATCTCGTTGTCTAGTATGTATTGGACATGATGAGTGGATATCTATCAGATCCCAATGGAAGTCACTTGACTACCATAATGAACATCCTAAAGTACTTGAGAAGCGCTAAAGGATTTTTTTCCTTGGTTATGGTAATAAGGAAGAGTTGAGTGTAAAGGGTTAAACCGATGCAAGCTTCCAAAGTGACAAATAAAATCAATGTTCACAATCTAAATTTTGTTTAAACTTAAAATGAGAATTGTAAGACAGAAAGTTTCAGAGCAAGAGACAATTGTCTAAATTCTACAATAGAAGTTGAATGGTCTTATGAGAATAACATAGGATACTGTATGGATAAAAAGTTCATATAAATGAACTTGTGGGAGGTTCCAACCATTGATGACATGATAGAGATACTATGAAAATAATGGAGGTACTAAATAGGCAAGGAATCTCAAATAGCATACTATGTCACATCCATCTCATTCAAGAATTCATACAGTGAGTTGTGAAACTTGTAAAATACCGACTAAAAGAAAATGTTGCTAACTCTCTATAAAAGTGCTTGCACAACAAAAACATGATGGACATGTTAAGATCACTTAGAATAAGATTCATGGATGATTGGATCTAAGTGCAATTGGGAGTCTATGGGTATGTATGCCTATAGATCTAATCATATGATGATTGCAATGGGGTATTAAATACCTAATTTGATAATGATAAGGGTAATTCTATCCATTATGTTTGTCTCAATCATGATATGATAACACAAACATAGTAGATGTCTAATGAATGATGTTACTTGATGGCATATGTCTTCAAGTTGATGACCTGAACAATGAGATATATCTATGATAAGGGTACACACATTCTTGTTATGTCTCTAATCAAATAATATTGTGGAAGAAATATAAACAACAGTGATACATAAGACTAGAGTGTGCACTGACTGATGACAAAGTCTCATTAGTCATGATATGTGATATCAAATCAAGCATACATGTACATGTTAGAGAAGAATGTATTAGACAGACCCACCTTGAGAGTGATACATGCATACCATGGCATGGTAGTCAAAATCATCTCTCATAGTGATAGTGGTGATTGTGGTTCTTAGACCGAAAGTCACTACACTCATTACATATTGTTCATTGTACTTTGACATCATCCAATGTGACCTTGAATAAGGGTTGCCATAAAGGTGATGCTCGGGTACTCTTTGACAAATGGGGATTGAGTGTGAGAGATGTAGATATGATTTGTCCCTCTTACAAGAGTTTGATATCCAGGTCACTTGGTAAGAGAGACTAAGAAATGTAAGGCCATACTCATATGATTTAATATTTGTATGGTGAACTCAAATGCATCTCAGACAGTCTGCTATAGTTCAGGAATAAGGATTGAACATTGAGAGGATGACGATTCCATGCCTTGCGTTCGATCCAGATATCAGGGACAAAGGAACTACACAATCACTGTAACACTGATCATAGATTGTTGGCTGAAGTTGTTCTTGAACTTACCAAATTACTTGGATAGCAATGATGTGTTGCTAGATACCTCTCATTGCTTGTGATATCATAAATTGATTATGGACATTAACAGCCAACATAACTTGGGACCTATAGGGTCACACATAAAGGATGCACTTGGACTAGGAGTTTATTCATGAATGATGTTTAATTTAATTACTAAAGTGTTTAGGTATTCAATTAAACAACTGAGGTTAAAAGTTGATTGACTGGACTCTGAATTGACCAATTCAAGTTTTGAACCTATCGTTTGGAGTGTCAGGTCATTGGAAACAACATTGGCTGAATATTTGCCTGAACTAGACTTATGAAATGAACATTTCACTTATGAAATGACCATTTCATGTATGAAACGACAGTTTCATGACATAAAATGATTGTTTCATGAAGTCCAGTTCATCATATGGAACGTGTGGTTCACTGATCAATTTGATTGGATCAAGGATTGATATTGATGTCATATTTGTGCATTAATCAAATATTAAAAGCCAATATGTTTACAAATAGAAAACATGTTTAACTAGATGATTCACCCATGAACTGACCGATTCACCATTCATAGGTTTTGAAAATTCATGAAAAGTCATCTTTTCAACTTCCAGGTGGACTAAAAACCCTGATCCTGGCCCTTCTATAAATAGAGAGATACTGGGGGCTTGCCAGATACAACAATAAGCTCTAACAATTATTGTCCTCTCTATTTGTGGTAACTATTAAAGAGTCCGAGCAAGTTCTACCCATCAAAGGGAGGAACAACAATGAAAAGACAATTGTGGGAGAGTGAATCAATCCTAGCAGATTGACTTTCAAAGGGACAACTCCGTCTGGTTGGCTCTGTTAGTGTAATGTGGAGTTTCCGGTGGTCCTCATGGACTACTCTAGAGGTGAGGAGGTTGTTTCCTGATGTTAGGAGGATAAAGTGAACCGCTTTCTATGGTGATCAACCAGGAGGTTGTTGCTGACGATTGCTCGAGTGCTTTTTGGATAAGAAGCACGCTGCAACACAAGTTTTCACTAGACTTGGTCTAGGATCAGGTATAACTCTTGTTATCCTTCCTTCCTAGATACATCATTCTTGATGTGTTCTTCTAGTTAGGGAATCAAGCATTAAATTTTTTATATCTACTGCCTTATATGTCCCCTCTGATTTCCCAACAACATTAACTACTACATAAATACATTTGTTACAAGTGGATTGATTATCCATCTGAGGTTAAACTCTGGGACAATTTTTCTTTAGTGAATTTGTGTGTTGACGACGTCACATCAGTTGCTTTATCCATAAAATGAAGCTTTACATGATTTACCAATTCCATTAATACTAATGATGACACAAAACCTAGAAGATCTACCTAGGTGATGATGGAAAGGGATCTCAACTACCGACTTCTACTCCTTTCTAGCGGATCATGATCATGAAAAGTATAATGATGATATGAATGCATCTGATTCCTCTTATTGAAGAAAGAAACTAATACTGGTATTATCCAACCATACATGAGAATTAGTGGATCTTTCTTCATGCTTCAAACTCACATGATGTAAGTGGATACATAAAAGAAAATTAAGAAAACAATTGGGATCGCATATAAATACAAAGCTAGGTTAGTTTCCAAGGGATATTAATAATAAAAATATAGGGAAAATTTGATACATTTTTTCCCATAAAGATAATTTCGTCATTCATGTTTTAGTTACATTGGCATCAACTAACAAATAATTATTTAGAAAAAGGATGTTAAAACTACATTGTTGATTGAATATTTAGAAGAAGAAATTTATTTAGATCAGATGGAAGGTCATGATGTACTGAGAAAAGAAAATAAGCTATGCAAATAATCAATATCAGTGTCTTGAAACATATCAAATAATAGAAAGAGAACAATTATATAATTGGGTTCCATACAAATGAAGAAAATAAACATATTTATTCTACTACCGATAACCGAGGTTGTAAAATAATATGTATTTATGTGGATAACATGTCTTTTTCTGTCGCAAATATTAATATTATCAATAGCAAAAAATATTTCTTTGCTTCCAATTCAAACATGAAATATATTAGAGAAAAATTGGGATTTGGGATGAAATCTTTCATAATTAATGATTGCATCTTGCTCTCTCAACAAGACTATGTTGAGAAAATACTCAATAAAATTTCAACAGTTCATTGTAAATCATTAAACATGTTGTTTATTTCTATTTTTAATCTTAAGCATCCATTTGAAATCTTCATCCACTTAATGAATTGCACACATCCAAGTCTTGCATATGCAATTAGGAGATTAAGGAGATATAATCAAGATCAGAACAAGGAACATTGGATGTTCTATGTAGGCTTTAAAGATACCTAAAATGTACAATCAATCATGGTTTGATCTTATGTGGATCCCCAATAGTTCTAGAAGGATATTTTGTTGCCAATTATATTTATAGTTTAAATAAATTTAATATATGTGTGGCTATATTTTCAAAACTAGTATCGATAATGTGTCTTAGAAATCCACTCAGAAAACATGCATATCTCATTCCATTATGGAATCCGATTTTATTGCCTTATAAAGGTTGGAAACAAAGTCAAAGGATGGATAACACATGTTTTCATGGATTTTCCAAAATGGGAGAAATGTTCTTCATGAATGTTTATACATTAAGATTATCATGTTGTTAGAAAAAGATAAAACAAGTATGATAATGGGGAGAGTAGACAAATAAGTCTACATTATAGCTTTGTGCGGTAACTAATATGGAAATGCATAATCTATAGGGATTATGTTAATCCTTCAAAGAACTTGGGTAGTCTTTTTACAAAGACATTAAGTAAAGATCTACTGGGAAGCATGTCAAGGATAATGGGATTATGCCTATATTAGAAGTCAAGGTGACTGATTCCCAACCCTAGAGAACGGAGTTTCCAAAAGAAGGTTCAATGACATATACTAATTTGTTTGGACGAGTGAATTGTTAATACTATGAATCTCCTTCTGTCGATGTAAACAATATTCTACATCTTTATTAACAATGGGTTTCATAGGTGTTGATGATGGTGTAAATCACTTTGATGTATAATTGATGAAAGTTTGACTATGTTAGTAAATTGGGGCCTCTTCTATTGATATTTGGGCACTTTTATAGGGCACTCGTAGACATTCTTGAAGGACGGATGGTCTAAAACTGCCAACCCATAGGGATGGTGATTAAGTCTATGTATTTCATGTGAGGAATGAGCCTCTAATCATACAAAAGAGGAATTCATTCAACAATATATTTCCACCAATCCTCAAAAGATTACAAACATCAACTATATACTTTGACTAAAGAACCTAGCTCTACCAAAAACACATGACATTTACTTAAGTTATTCCACTTTAGGATTTTGGTTTCTTTGTTTTTAAAGTAGTGAGAATTTTTTTATATTTAGGTGGTTTTAAATGTTAAAAAATGAGTTTTAGTCCTATATGGATGAACACTCAAACTTTCTTTGTCCTTTTATAGGGATCTCAATCAAATGATTGAGGACTTAAAAGGGGCACGATATACACATATACATGGAGGAGAAATCGAAATAGATTTCTATTAATCTAGTCCAAAAACTCTTTAGCTGGATGCCTTGGAATATGTCACATCCCATGCTTAAAAGGTGTACAAACTTGGGTCTCTGTTCTTGGGCGTGCCCCTGACTTGATTTTGTTACTTGGTCTACTAAAAGATTATTTACACACGTCACATATATTCTGAGATTCTATTGTTTGTTTTTTGTTTTTTCCTACTAAGAATCACAAATGTTGTGGTTGAATATTTTTGTTTCTGCTAAGCTATATTTTGATTATATTTAACAAAGTCAATGTCGATTCTTACTCTATTAAAAAATAGAAGCTTCTCATCTTCTTTTGTTATCAATTGTCTTAATTGGTTCCTACTCACGCCTTTGGCGGTTGTTGGAAGAATGATTGAAAACCATGAGCTTTGCTATATAGTACCAATATCAGACTAGATTCTGCACCCTTTTTGGCTTCTAGCACACAGACGCAAATGTAGCGCCATGACAACTGCAATTTGCAGTAACAGTCTTCCCGAGACGATGACATCTTTTGGGTGGAAAACTTGAATGTGGGGAGAGAGTGGGTGGTTAGAGGAGAGAAAAAAGAGGAGAGAGGAAGTGGCTAGAAGAAAAAGAAAAAGAGAGAGTGTGTGAGAGAGGACTAGAGTGAGAGAGAGTGATTGTACATAGAGAGAAAAAATAAGAGAGAGATATTTATTTTGCTAATAACTTTCAAATTGTTATGTATTTTTTAATGAAATAAAAACCATTGGATTTCTTATAAAAATACAATCCAATAAGACTAGTGTTTATATATTTTTTAAAAATATAATATGCAATCTAAAATAGAAAAGATGAGAAAAGTAGTATCATTAACTTATTTTTTAATAAATTATTATCTCTGATCTGATTTTTTATTGTTGGTTTGATGTTTTGAATATACCACTCATTATAATTTTATGTATTGTGATGAGAGAAAATAGATGAGAGGAGGGAGGCAGTGTTAACTGTCATGGTTTTTTTTCTAATCGAGTTGTTATCTCTTATATATTGTGTTGTTATCATTGTCAAATTTTTTATTATCTCTAGTCAAACTATTTGTTATCTCTACTCAAATTTTTTATTATTTCTAGTCAAATTGTTTGTTATCTCAAGGTAAAGTTTTTGTTAACTCTAGTCAATTTTTGTATTATCCAGTAAGTATAATTTTTTCTTTAAATTAGTTGTTATATCTAGTCTAACTTTTTGTTATCTCTAGTCCAATTGTTTGTTATCTCTAGGCAATTTTTAGTTATGTCTAGTCATTTTTTTGTTATCCACTTATCATATTCTTTTATTAAAATTAGTTGTTGTCTCTAGAAATTTTTTTTTTTAATCTCTAGTCAAATTGTTTGTTATATCTAGGAAAAGTTTTTGTTATCTCTAGTCAATTTTTTTATTATCCAGTTAATATAATTATTTCTTAAGATTAGTTGTTATCTCTAGTCAAATTGTTTGTTGTCAAATTTTTGTTCTCTAGTTAATTTTTTTGTTATCGAATTAGTATAATTGTTTCTTATTAGTTTTATCTCTAATTAAATTATTTGTTATCTCTAGGTAAAGTTTTTTTTTAAAGTCACCGCCTTTCATTCATATAGAAAAAATCAAGGTACAAAGAAAACATCGTCTTCAGCTGTTGTTTTCCAGCTTATGGGCAGGAAAGACCAGTGCCTGACATGACCAACTAAAACTAATGTGTCCTTTGCAATCAGGTGGGCTATAGATTTATAAATTCTTTTCACATGAACAAAATGAACAGAGGTGAAAAAACAAGTGAGGAAGCATATATCATCCGTCAACATCCCCAGGTAGTCCGGTCTCCTCCTAACATCTGTCAGAGCCATGATCAGGTTCAACGAGTCCAAGCATAAAACCAGTTGGTCCCCTTGGTCTAGCACCGTCCGTGCAAGCTGCATCCCTTCCCTAGCTGCTGTGACACTCCACATGTACCCTCCTTTGTGTAGCACCCAAGAAGCCTCCCCTCCCGTCCCGTATCACCATCCCCAAGCCACAACTGTCAACCCCTCTGGTTGTTGCGTCAACGTGCAGCCACCTCTAGTTGTTGTCCACCCTCATACCTCCCAGATCGCCAACCTTTGATACCCTCCTACACATGCTCCCCTCCCGATCCACCACCCCAAAGCTGTTGGACGTTGCTCCCCCACCCCCGTTTTCTCTCCTGTAGTCGGAAATCATGGCTCTGTAAGAGAAAAGGATAGGGCGAGGGGAAGGAGCTTCATCTATAAAAATCTTGTTGTTTTTATAGGTTCATATCGTCCACCAAACAACCATAAGCTCATCCAACTCTTCTATCATTCATCTATCCCAAAGGGCAACCAAATCATCATGCAAGTTACCTCCCAAGTCCAGGCACTTCTTCATATCCAGCCAGCTAATCTGTCTAACTATTTCTACCCCGATAAAGTGTCCAAGCATATGGGGGATGGTTTCTTCACATGTTGCGCATATTGGATACATGCCATCTACCGTAACATATCTGTCTCGCAGCCTCCTCTTTGTTGCTATGCTGCCCGTCACTATCCTCCACAAGAAATGAGATAGTTTTGGGGGCCATTTCTTTTTCCAAATGAATTTCCAAAGCTCATGGGGGACCTGCCCCTCCCGCCGACGCACAACCCCTCTTCTGAGAAAACCCAGCCAATAGGCCGACCGAATTGTGAATACTCTATCCTTGCTTGGCCACCAGAAAACGTTGTCATCAACCTCCCTGTTGGACAGGGGGATTGACATAATCTTTGTCGCCATGTCCTTGGGAAAAGTCTTTAATAGTCTGTCCACATTCCACTCTCGCCTATTTCTCCATATCAAATTACTGACCATGCATATGCTCGGATCAGCCCGTGCTCTTGCCATGTCGACTCCCGCATAGTCGCCGTCAAACCACGTGTCATCCCATACTTTTGTACTCAGACTGTTGCCAACTCACTTCTTGATGCCCTCCGTAAGAAGAGCTTTAACTCCCCATAAACTGCACCAAGTGTAGCTAGGGATGAGCCCAGGTGTGCCTCTAAGATAGTGTTGTTTGGATAGTACTTTGCTTTCAAAAATCTTGCCGCCAGTGTCTCTGGTTTTGTATAAAGCCTCCATAATTGTCTAGGAAGCAACGCCTGGTTGAAGACCGACATATCTCTAAACCCCATTCCTCCTTCTCTTTTGATTGGCACAACCCTACCCAGCAAACCCAGGATATCTTCCGCTCACCCGCCTTTGCTCCCCACCAGAAGCGTGCCACCATAGTATTCAGCTCGTCAATAACACCCGCTGGAAGTTGGAAAATGCTCATGACGTATGTCGGAATCACTTGTACCACCACCTTGACAAGGACCTCTTTCCCTAGCTTTGAAAGTAGTTGTTCCTTTCACCCTTATAGCTTGACTCTTACACATTCCTTGATGTACTCAAACACCATCTTCTTAGACCTCCCCATAGCCTTAGGAAGACCCAAGTAAGATGCTTGTCTATCCACCTCCTTCACACCCAAGATATCTTATAGCTCCTCTCTTTTGCATCTACGTATCTTTTTGTTAAAAGCAATTTCGAACTTGGTGAGGTTGACTTTTTGGCCCGATGCCTGCTCGTATTGGCTGACAATCTCAGCTATTTTCAGGCATTCATTCCTTGTCCCTCTAGCAAATAAGATACTATCATCTACATGGTTAGACCTTGCCACCAAGTGTATATGTTTCCAGAGAAACCAATATCCAGTAAGGCACAGTCATCAATGACATCCCTGAAGGCCTTCATAAATCTGTCAGGTTTATTCGGGCCTCCCCTCTTTTCCCCATTGTTGATAATCTCATTTAAATCACCAAAGAACACAACTTTGCCTGTCACCCTGCTAGAAACATATCGCATCAAATCCCACATCTTGTACTTCTCTACTTGTGCTGACCAGCCATAAATACCACATGCAAACCACCTTGTGTCAGTCCTCTCATCATCTATCATACATTCCACATGTCTAACCGAGTACCCTGTGATGTCCACATTTACCCCACGCCTCCAAAAGCCCAGGCCACCTACTCTTCATGTACTTGAAATGCACAAACCATCCACAAAACCACACTTTCTTTTGATTGTTTCCAACAACTTGTCCTCTAACATAGTTTCCATCGGGAACACTCTGTCGGGCCTCTCACTCCAGCATAGAGATCGGAGTGCATCTACCGCTGCTAGGTGGCCCATACCCTGGCAGTTCCAGCTGAGTATTTTCATTGTTGTTCATGGGGTTGGGTTGGCCCAACACCCGCTACTTGGTGGTTCACACCCAAAATTGTATCAGCATCCCTCATGTTGATCATACTGCCTTTTCTTGCTTTCTTAACCTACATATCTACTTCAAACTTGTGCACATATGGGTCGATCATCACCCTCTCTGGACTGTCTGATGCAATTGATTCCCTTCCTCTCTTTGAAGCACCCAACCTTGTGATCACCTGGCCTCTATTAGGGCAATCCGCCTGCAATGGTACTGGAACAATACCCCTATTAGTCTTTGCACCCTTTAATCTGAGACGCAGCTTCTTCTCTACTCTTGCCTTCCTCCATTGCTTCTCCATAGCCTCCCCCTCTTTCCCCAGGAACATCTGGAGGTCATCTAGTAACACAATCTTGGACACCTTCATTCATGGTCTCATCGGTAGCACCGTTCTCGTCCTTCCCTTCACAGTTGATACCCATTGCTCCACCCCGTCAGCAATCTTTCCCCCATACTCGACATCCTCCACCTACTGCCCCATGCTATCCTCCTCCCCGACGTTTGGATGTTGGGTCTTCGTATCCTTCCCCATGCTCATCGTCGAGTTATCCACGTCCACAGGGTCACTGCCCCCTCAGTTCCGAGCCTTGTGCGCCTGGGAGTCAAGATCTATCAACACTTCTTTGTTGTACGTGTGTCGGGGGGAATATGATGGTAGAGACGTCTCCTCCTTGTAACTGGACTCCCCACTGTCCTCCTTGCTGCCTTGCATCGCCCCCTACCCTAGGTTTTCCCTCGTCACCTTTCCACCCTGCCACCGTTTATCCCCCTTATCCATGGACTGCGCCTCCTCCTCCACTTGTGCATATGCCCTAGTTGCAGATGTTGTATCCGACATTGTGGTCCTAGAGCCGTTGTGTGTTTGGAAAAGTACCTTCCTCTCCCTAGTGCTCGAGCCCCCTAGGAAATCCTCCTCCAGCACCATCCTCGGTCTCCTCGGAGAGTCCTTGAGCCAAGATCCCCAACCCCACTGGTTCTCACCCTCCTCGTCGAACTCCACACAGTCCTTGTCGATATGGCCCATCATACTGCAGATAAAGCAGAACGACGACAGCCTTTCATACATCAACTCGACTTTGACTAACTCTCCATTGCTCCCCATCACTTTCTGGATCCGTTTGAGTGGTTTGTTGACGTCTATTCCCACTCGAACACGCACTGACGTCTCCCATCCTTGCCCATCACAATCAAGCTTGACCACTTTCCCAATCTTCTCTGCCATCGTCCGGATGGCCGTCTCCGTGTGAAATCCTAACGGCACATTATAAAGACTGACCCAGAGATGGCATTCCTTGAACCGTATCCTCCCCGGCTGATCCTCCGGGTCCACCTCCTTGATGAGAAGCATCTTATTGTCAAAATTCAAAGGACCTCCATCAATAACCTTTTGCTTATCTTTCCACTGAGTAAATTGGATAACGAACATTGTTGTGTCAATTGACCTAAACATGACGCTACCCGACATCCCCCAAGCCTGGGGTAGGGTTCTCTTCATAGCCCTAAAATTGTAAGATCGGTCCGTGTACAAGCGCCCAATTAGTGCCAACTCCACGTTCTGTGGGACTCCACCTCCCTCTGCCTCCTCTATCTCAGCCACCTCCTGCTCTTCATATGTGATCCTAAGTCTCTCACACTGGTCGGCTAAGGACTCCACCATGCTGAGCACACTGAACGTAGCCCTGAGTGAGTACACCCACACCCACACTTGAACCTGCAAGAGAGAAAGAAGACAGGGACAACCGCTTAGGGGGATGTTTCCACAGCTGCAAAACCGTATTCGCCTTGTGCGTCGCCGCAGAGATGACAGGGTGCACGCGGGTAGCGTTACCACATCATTATAGGTAAAGTTTTTGTTATCTCGAGTCAATTTGTTTGTTATCCAGTTAGTATATTTTTTTCTTAAAATTAGTTGTTATCTCTAATCAAACTTTTTATTATTTCTAATCAAATTATTTGTTATCTCTAGGCAAAATTTTTGTTATCTCTAATTAATTTTTTATTATCCAGTTAGAATAATTTTTTCTTAAAATTCATTGTTATCTCTAGTCAATTTTTTTGTTATCTCTAGTCAAACTTTTATTATTTCTACTTAATTTCTTTGTTATCTCTAGTCGAATTATTTGTTATCTCTAGGCAAAATTTTTGTTATCTATAGCCAATTTTTTTATTATCCAGTTAGTATAATTTTTTTCTTAAAATTTGTTGTTATCTCTAGTCAAACGTTTTGTTATCTCTAGGCAATTTTTTTGTTATCCAGTTAGTATTTTTTTTTCTTAAAATTAGTTGTTATCTCTAATCAAACTTTTTATTATTTCTAGTCAAATTATTTGTTATCTCTAGGCAAAATTTTTGTTATCTCTAACTAATTTTTTATTATCCAGTTAGAATAATTTTTTCTTAAAATTCGTTGTTATCTCTAGTCAATTTTTTTGTTATCTCTAGTCAAACTTTTCATTATTTCTACTCAATTTCTTTGTTATCTCTAGTCGAATTATTTGTTATCTCTAGGCAAAATATTTGTTATCCATAGCCAATTTTTTTATTATCTATTTAGTATAATTTTTTTCTTAAAACTTGTTGTTATCTCTAGTGAAACTTTTGTTATCTCTAGTCAAATTGTTTGTGATCTCAAGGAAAAGTTTTTGTTATCTTTGGTCAATTTTTTTGTTATCCAGTTAGTATAATTTTTTCTTAAAATTATTTGTTATCTCTAGTCAATTTTTTTTATTTATACTCAAATTCTATATTATCTCTAGTCAAATTATTTGTTATCTCTAATCTATTTTGTTGTTATCTATGGTGCAATTTTTTGTTTGTAAGAGAGAGAAAATACCATGAAGAATAGGAAAGTAAATTTGTTTTAAATTTAGCTATTCTAAGTTCCAATTTGTTGTTATATTTTAGTCCAATATCTTGTTATCTTTAGTCTAATTTGTTGTTATCACTGATCCAATACATTATTATTTAAGAGGGAGAAAATACAATGAATAGGAGAGAACAAATGTAATTAATTTTATTAAAATTAGTTGTTATCCCTCGTCCAATCATTGCTATTTCTCATTTAGTTTGCTCTTACCTCTAGTTCAATTTATTGTTACCTTCTGGTGCAACTTGTTGTCATAGGAGAGAAGTGATGTACTTAATTATTTAAATTAGTTATTATAGCCGTGTCAATTTTTTGTTATCCCCGGACAAATTTGTGTCATCTCCTGTACAATTTTTAATTTTTTTAAGAGAGAGAAAAATAAAAAATGGGTTTAGTTTCTCTCTCATCCAAATTTATGACACTACTTCACTCATCTTCCTCATATTTTCTCTTTTTAATTTTTTTAATTAAACATATGATAATAACACAATGGAATATGAACAACAAACACTATACCATAGGTAAAAAATTAATGACATAACTTCTCTCAAATTATTCATATTTTCTCTATCTTATAAAAACAAAATAGTGAGTCTAAGATAACAACATAACATATTAAACATTGAATCAGAGATAATATCGATACTAGTCTTATTAGAATGCATTTTTTCAAAAAAGTATCAACATTAGTCTTATTAGAATGCATTTTTCATCAGGAATCTAACAATTTTTATTCTGTTTAAAAATACATAACAGTTTGAAAGTTATTTGCAAAATAAATATACCTTTCCAGATTTTTCTCTCTCCTTTCCACAACTTCCTCTCTCTCCAGTTCTCATTCTCAATATCTATCTCTATCTCTATCTCGATCTATATCTCTTTTTAGCCAGCTACTCATCCTTTTGTTTAGAGATAATAACTTGATTAAAGAAATAAGTGAATGATAATACTTCCCTCATCTTCCTTATTATAGATTCTATGTTATATTTTTCAAAAAAATGTCAACATTAGTCTTATTAGAATGCATTTTTCATCAAGAATCTATAGACTTTTATTTCATTAAAAAGTACATAATGGTTTGAAAGTTATTAGCAAAATAAACATATCTCTCCTGATTTTTCTCTCCTTGCAGCAATTCCTTCTCTCTCCAGTCCTCTATCTCACTCACTCTCTCTCTCTAGAATACTCATCCTTTTGTTCAGCCAACATCAGTCCCATCGTGTTTTGGGCTCTTCACTAGCAGCAAATGGGGCAACATGCAAACTACCAGTACATCAATCACTAGAGGACAAAATTGGTGCTCGTTTCTGGTCCCGTTTCGGGGATGTATATCATTTTCCAAAAATCATTGTTATGTCATTGTGATTTATCGTGTATACATGTAACGACATCAACATTAATGTATCTTAGAAGGTTCAAATCTTATGTATCCATTCTCTGTCCCATCTATGTCCCACAAAATCTGATTCATTGACTTGTGATCCCTTGACAAAGTATATTATTAGGATGTATTGGGCACATTATCCTGGGCACAAAGTGTTAGGATTTGGTTCTTGTTCGAATTGGATTAGAATTATGTCCAGCAATATTAGGAAAGGGAAAATAATGTCCAATGTGGAGTCCATGTATTATTTCCTACTCCTATTCTATTATCGTTCACCTAGTCCTTATAGAATAGACGTAACTCTCCTACTTCTTTACAGGGGGATGTCATGTACCTATAAATAGAGGTAGACACCATCGATTATCGGTGTGTCGAATAACACCAAACATTGTGTGTGCCAATATAGAGGAAGACATACAAACATCCAAGAAGGAAGAGAGCGAGAGTGGGGTACATAATTCTATTGTGGGCACGGGATTGTGGGAGAGCGACAGTCCTTGTAATCTTTGTAAAGTTGCTTAATAGAATTTTACAGTCTTCTTCGCCAACTCAGTTTCTCATTAGTTGTTTGTTTGTCATTTTGGCTTGTCGACTGGGAGGTCGTTGTTGCTTTTATCATGCAAAAAAGGGTTGTATCTCATGTGGCGTTTTCTTGGGCTTGGAGAGCTTCTGCGCGAATCCCAACAAGTGGTATCAGAGCGAAGGTTACTACGAGACTATCAGTGAGAACTAGAGGCGCGTGAAGCATGGCGGTGTCGACTAGCAATGTGAGGAGTCATCATATTGACAAATTTGATGGAAGAAACAACTTCAGTGTGTGGCAAAGCATGATAAAGGACATCTTAGTCCAACAAGGGCTAATCGAAGCTCTTGAAGAGGAAAAGTCAGACAAGATGTCTGAAGGCGATTGGAGGATGATGGAGCGTAAGGTGGTTAGTACAATCCGTCTGAGTCTTTCGGTGGAGGTAAAGTATTCAGTGATCAATGAAGATTCACTGAAGAAATCGTAGAAGGTCTAAGAAGAGTTATATATGGCAAAGTCACTGACAAACATGTGGGTGTTGAAAAGGTAATTGTACAAATTACGTATGGAAGAAGGCACAAGGTTCGTCGACCATCTCAACATCTTCGACAAGCTTGTCACACAACTGGTTAGCATGAAGGAGAAGATCAACGAGAGTGATAAGGTTGTTCTCTTAGCATCATCTCTACTACACTCCTGGGAACAACTGGTGATGAACATCCTTGTTGGGAAAACTACACTCGACTTGAACGAGGTGATTGTATATTTATTGGAGGCGGAGTCTTTGAAGAAGTCATCTGAATCATCCTCCTCGGGTGGTAATGTTTTAGCTGTTACAGACGGCTACTACAAAAGCAAGGGTCACAGGAACAAGAATCAAAAGGGCAAAGGCAGAAACATATGCTATATATGTGACAAGGAGGTCCACATATTAAAAAATTGTCCAATCCTGAAGCAGTTGAAGTAGTCAAATTCCTTTCCAAAAAAGTTTGAAATCAAGCTTTGAGGACTGGTTGGTCAAGCCCAGATTCCGGATTATAAACACTGAGCCCTGAGTTGTGGGGGAATGGGGGAGTTAGGAGTTATGAGTTATGAGTTGTGGGGGAATTCAGAAGCACTAGATGTCATGAAATCAGGTACCAATCATGGGTGGATGTTTGATTCAGACTTTCACTACATCATATGTCCAGAGAGAGATATATTTGATGATGGATCTCTCCATCGGGCACGTGGGACTATTCAATTGGCAGATGACAAACTCTACCAAATTGCCAGAATTAGAATAGTTACGTTCGTGATGCATGATGGAGCACATTGCACATTGTCAAGGGTCTGATATGTCCCTGGTATCAAGAGGAAACTAATATCTGAGAGGGCACTTGAATCCATCGGTTGTAAGATTTCAAAGCAAGGTGGACTCGTGCAAGTCACATGTAAGGGGCAAGTGATCATGAAGGGTACCTGGTCCAAGGAGCATATCGATTGGTTGGGGAGGTTCTAACTAAAAGATGAGTAGATGGTGGGATTTCTACCACTGGAGGCGTAGATGAAGCATTGACACGTGAGGTGAGCTCAAAACGTGCTACATGTCTTGAACTCTCAAGGGCAGTCACATGCGAGGTTACAAGACCGACTACGAAATTCAACAGATGTAGAGGCAAAGCTGTCAACTATTGGAAGAAGGAAGACGTGGCAAGACCGACCACACAGTACTAGCGAGTAGGTGGAGCTTGGAGAAGGTACAAACCTATGGCACGGAGGGCCAAAAGAATGAAGGCTGCCGTTATTCCAGCTATAGGAGGAGACGGTGCAGTTTTCCAAACTGTACAACTTGAGGAGGTCTCAGATGAAGGGTTCAGGCAGCCATGTATGGACACACACTCCACATAGGTGTGCAACTATAGAGTGCTTCTGAGGGTAGAAGCAAATAGAAGAAGAACGGGAGCAAAATTCTTGAAGGAGCAGATACTTTAGCGGATAAGATCCAAAGTGGAGATTGTTAGGATTTAGTTCTTATCCGAATTGGATTAGAATTAAGTCCAGCAATATTAGGAAAGGGAAAATCATGTCTAACGTGGAGTCCATGTATTATTTCCTACTCGTATTCTATTTTCGTTCTCTTAGTCCTTATAGAATAGATGTAACTCTCCTACTTCCTTACAGAGGTGTCATGTACCTATAAATAGAGGTAGACACCATGGGTTCTCAGTGTGCCGAATATCGCCAAACATTGTGTGTGCCAATATAGAGGAAGGCATACAGACATCCAAGAAGGAAGAGAGCGAGAGTGGGGTACGAAATTCTATTGTGGGCACGGGATTGTGGGAGAACGACAATCTTTGTAATCTTTGTGAAGTTGCTTAATAGAATTTTACGGTCTTTTTCGCCAAATTAGTTCTCTCATTAGTTGTTTGTTTTTCATTTTAGCCTATCGACTGAGAGGTCGTTGTGGCTTTTATCATGCAAGCTAGGGCTATATCTCGTGTGGTGTTTTCTTAGGCTTGGAGGGCTTCCACACGAATCCCAACACAGAGTACGTGAGCCCTTGCGACAATAGTTGCTCTGGGTCTATTGCTCTGACTATCATCATCGACTAGGACAAAAATATTCTGAAAGACAAATACGTGTTGCAGCTTTAACAATGAATATTCCTAGTCCATATATTTGTACCCAGATTTCTGGTGACAGTTAATAGATATATCTTGGTAATTAACTAAGTAGGAGAATGTAGGAATAGAGGCATTATTACTTATGATCTTGTATAATGTAATTTTCTTCAAAATGTTTTGCTTATACTTGTAGACGTGGAATATGATGACACATATATAATTAATATCAAGGCGTTGTTTTACATATTCGACCTATGTTGTTAGTCTGCACTGAATTCTCAACTTCTTTATATGCTAATCTACTATTCTACCATACTAAGTCTCACCACTCGTCTCCGTCCTCAGTGGTTCCCTGCTACAATTGGACTCTCAAGTCTAACAACTCGTCTATCATCCGTGGTGGTTTCCTGGACGGACTCCAAATCTAACTACCCATCCTTCCATCCTTGGTGGTTCCCTACTAGAACTGTACTCCAAGTCTTTAAGGTAATGATTACGTATACATACTCGTGTCTCTGTCTTAGTTGTTCCCTACCAGCACTTGATTGCAAGTCTTCAACGATAAGGAGGTTCTACTAGGTATATACCATAGAAGAGTATGGTTCTGGCTATTACATTTGCCGTAATTTCCAAATCAACGTCTTTCCTTCTGATCAGTTCTTTCTTGTTATGTACTTCTCAAATACCCTCTCCATTGAAAGGATCATAACTATTGTAAGTAGCCAAGACATGGGACGCATTGAGTGTTGCTGGCATTGGTGCGATGAGGAATGTTTTAATTGCCTACAAGTAGGTTCTGGATGGCGGTATCAATCGAGTGCATGACTGAAGATGAATTAGATATCCCAGTGATGGTTGATGTCTACAACGTTGGTGTGTCTATAGTGTGGCATCTCTGTTCTTTGTGTATCAACTATAGAACATGTAAGTCGCGCAATTTCAAAATATTTGGATATATAAAGGTCAAATACTATGGGATGCTACTGGGCTGAAAGTTTCTGGCAGTGAAAGGCAGCAAGATCCAGAGACGAGGAAACTACAGTAAGGGCGCTGAGAGCTGCGTCGTGGTCATGATACAATTGGTTGAGACGAAAGGGATGCACTAATGTGAGACAGTAGGATATTTCTCTCACGGACTCGGCCCTCTATCGTGGTCATTCCAAATATAGTATTTAACAAAGAGAGTTGTGCTATTACGATGGAGGCATAGAGCGGCTAGAGACGAAAGGGAGTATGACGAGGACTAGAACAGGATGGTTGTTTTTAGACCATTCATATAAGAAACAATGTAGAAGATAGGGAGGTGGTATTTAGGGGAGGCACTGAAACCCACGAGGTTGGTTGATTGATACATCGAGACAGTGAAAGAAAAAATTAACCTTCATAAGCGCCTTGCCCAAACAATTCTATCCTTGGCGAAGTTGTATGCTTCAACAAATTAGCTAGCTTCACCACCATAAAAAGACTGACTATTTCTTAACTGAATCATGATCATTTTATAGGCAACCAAATAAGACGCAACAACATTGGCTCATGCATTATATAATTTTACATCCCTTACCATGCAGGCGCTCGTGCTATGCCAGTCATGCTTTATTGGTCCAAATTCCGATACGTTTTAATGTGGAATGCCTCTCATTTTTCCTTATATTTGAGCATTTTCTTATAATGTATGAGGTTCTGAGTTAGCAGATTAAACAGTTACCAAATGTGGTTATTTCTTCTACACTATCCTTTCTATATTGCAAGTTAATTCCCCTTTATAATGAATCAATTATTGTGGTAAAATCGCTCAACAACTCCAATTACATTTATTAAAAGAAAACAATTCACTATTGTATCTAAATTTTTCTCATCAATGCTTATCTGTTGTGTCTATATTCTACTCATCATTGCTTATCAATTCAATAATTTACCTCATATTCCAATGATGAGTGTAGCATATCTCATTCCTTGGTCATCATATAGTGAACAAACATACAGTTACATATTTCAGAATGAACAACAACTTTGTATTACACAATCAATTGTATATTTATTTGATGCCATGTTAAAGATACTAACTTATACTGGGCAAGGCCTGAAATAACTTTTTTAAGACAACAGAAGCTTTGTTTGTCATTCCTCATATTATATGGATTACGATAAGGAGCGTAAGGAACTTTCTAACTCAGACACATCCTAGGTCATTTGTTTTCTCCACTCCAGAGATTTCACTTTGGCATTACCCGTGCTCCAAGTAGCCCTTAAAATTTTTGTGCTTTCACACTAACTTGCTCTTTTATTTAAAACAAGTGATGAATGACAAGTAATGTTTTTAAACGAGAAGCCAATATTTTTTTACAATATAAACATGTTTTTTCTCTCTCCCTTTGTTATTTTAATTATGTATATTGATGTAGTTATCTTGTAATATTATTTTTATTTGGTAAGTCATCGTCCACAACTTTTTTATTTTTATTTTATTATTGGTGTAATTTAGTCAGACCACAAAGCTGACCACAGTTATGTAATTTTTAAACAAACTAAATATAAAAATATTTGGAAAGACCCAGAATTTGAAAATTTGACCCATGATGAAAATCGTGCCTACAAACTAGAAACCTTTGTGATTCATATCTAATATCTAGTAGATATTATTGTTAAAGTACATACAAATTTTTTCAATATTGAGCACATGATTATGGTTATGTACTAATTAAGTCAATTAAAATTGAATAATTGACATCATCTTCACTTTGTTTCCATGACATTTTCATCTTTATGTAGATCATATAAAATAGGGTCATGAAAAGCAACTGTGGTACCGTCTACGAGGAAGAAGTTGTATATACAAACAAATCTCTCTTGCGTGAGCATAAAATTATATGATTAATTTTAATTTTATTTTCTTTCAATTACTTTAGAGTGTAATCAGATATTATGATGTACATAGACTAATCATATTATTTTATGACTTCATAAATCAAATATTAGATAAAATAAATATGTATTCCTTACATATTTTCAAAAACATGCTCTTCACAAAGGTATCATTATAGTAATAATACTAAGTATTATTTTTGCAATAAAGTTTAGCAGATTTCATGATGGAATTATTCTAATTATAAAAGTTTCAAGATATTATGCTAAAACAAGTAAAGCTCATGAATCAACGTTTTCCATCCAAGAGACATAAAAGGGAAAAAAATTGTTGTTGCAAGTTTAAAAGTATTTTAGATTAAGTTTTCACCTTGTAACTTTGATTTTACAGTAACAATATATTAGTAACACTCTAAGGACCTTTAATATTTCAAAGTAAGGTTTCCCCAATTTACTAAACATATAGTGAATAAGTTACTGATTGGATTAGTAGCGTTAACATGAATTATCTTAAGTAGTGATAAAACATGCACTAAGTAGTAGGGAACACCAAGTTCAAATAATGTATAATATGGACATTTATACATGGGCAATAGTTATGTAGGATACATACAGATGCCAGATAAGGAAGTATACAACTTCCATTCAAATTTTCATATTATATCATTAAGTAGTTAGCTATATTTGGCTAAATCCTTACGCTTGGTTTTTAAATCACATGGTTTTATTGGTATCTAAAATATTTTGGTAGCAATAAAATATAAATTTAAAGTATATTATGATCAATGTTTACAATAAATGTAGAATTCTATTAATGAGTAATGTGAGTTGAGGTTTTAATGCATGGTACACACATGATAGATATGCAATTAGTGTTTGTATCTTTATTAAAAAAAAAAATTATTTTGTGCCACTTGTATTAGAAACTTAAAGTTTTAATATTTAGCATCATATATAAATGATTTAGTCTTAGATGTGATCTACTCAATAAAGTTATAACTGACACAAATAATTTAATTGATTTGAACTAAATTATTTAATTAATAAACATACAAAGCACGTGCATTTACTAGTTGCTTTCTTATGTACATGTCTTTAACTGAGAGTAAAAGATAGTGAATTTGGATATTACTAACCAATTTGATGTCGTAATCAAGCTCATTCTGTGTTATGGCGCTCCAGTTGTTCATTATCATAGTGAAAATCATATAATGATATAACCCCTTCGTCAAAATGGAAGTCGAAGCATGGCGGATCAGAGTAATCCTTCCTTCTCGAGATAAAACTGTCTTGCGTTCTGCCGCAAAATAGGAATCCACATGGTCTATCCTTTTTCATGTCGGCTAATGATAACGACTCGTCATCGGAAGAGGCCGGAGGGAGTTTGGAAAAGGGATGAAGTGAACCAAGGGTTTATTCGTCCTTGAATCCAACAACACAAGTCAAGATGTGCTTCCAAGGTTGGAAGCGTGGACGCATTTCCTTTCATTCCCCCTGAGTCTCCATAGCGCAGAATGATAGATAGCTACCAGTGCGCTTGGCGGGCGCAGTTTTCCTGACTCGATACTTCCCATATCCGCACAGCGTCTATCCCAGCGGATCTTTGTTATCCGCAGATGCTGACCCGGCAGCATCTCAGTGGACTAGCGAGAGAGACCGCACCGGGATTAAGACCGACGCGATCGACGTCATTCCATTGCTTGAGTGCTCGGGTGCGCCTGGATGCTGTGGCTTGTTGGCTGTACAGTACTAGTCTACTTGGATCTTTTGAACGTGGCTCTGTCGTCGGCAAGCCTGGCGGAGTGGCTGGAGTAGTAATGATGTGCCCGATGTCATGTATTGCATTCAAGTTGGATGGAAGAACACACTCACCATTACATTCTAGAGGTCCACAGCTTAAAGACAGACGTACGGAAATTGATGCGCCAGCAGTAAGATGGGCCACCGGTCTGTGTTTTTCCGATCACCGGGCGAACACGTATCGTTGTCGGCCGGAACACTTACAATGTTTGCTGGCTTTGCATAAAAATCACACGGCCTGCCCGGTAGTTTTCGTAATTAGAAACGCTTACAATGTTTACTTGGATAGATGGGGCTGACAACTGAGTCCGGGTTCACTGTTCCTCAGAACTAGTTTTGTTGGACAGACATAAAACTAGTCATTATACCCGTGTCATGGACATTGGGGTTATCGATCCATCGGGAGGATATTAGGTCGGGGTGCTCAGTAGACTTCAGTTTGAATGTTTTAATGGAATCTGAAAAAAAAAGCTCAGGACATTTCAAGTCGGTTCAAAAATTGAAAGTTATTTCAATCATTTGGGTCAAAATTTGTCAGTTCTAGATATATTTATCCCATAGTAAGTCATATCATGTTGGACAATATTTTTTCATAGATAGATTTATAAAGGATATATGTTTGTTTTTTTTGAGATCGTTAGAGAGTTTGTTACTCGGGGGCATGCCATTTCACAAGTATTTATGTGATTACGTTTGATATTACTTTGATTATTCAGATAAAATAAAAAATAACATTTTTTTTCTAAAGGTACATAACTATTAACATTTAGACATACATTGAATAGAATTTGTGCAATTTTTTTTTTATTTTTTTTATCGATATTACAATCATTAGCATTAAATAAGCAAGGTATACATATTATATTAACATATAATTGATTAACGAATTGCATGTATGACCGTATCTTTGTATTGAAATGTGAGATTATCCATCGTGTGATTATTTTCCCTTTAGTTATTAAAATGGTATTTATTATCCTTAAGATAGAAATCCATAAGTAACATGTCTCTCTTAAGAAAATATGTCTTTCTAGTAGTGGTGGTGGTCGTCGTAGTGGTTGTCGTAGTCGTAGTCGTAGTAGTGGTCATAGTAGTCGTAGTGGTCATAGTGGTCGTAGTAGTGGTCGTAGTGGTGGTCGTAGTGGTAATCGTAGTAGTGGTCCTAGTAGTCGTAGTGGTAGTAGTGGTCTTGGTGGTCGTAGTAGTGGTCGTAGTAGCGGTAGTAGTGGTGATAGTGGTGGTGGTAGTGGTGGTAGTAGTAGTGGTGGTGGTAGTAGTAGTGGTTGTAGTCGTGGTGGTAGTTGTAGTTGTGGTGGTAGTAGTAGTGGAAGTCATGGTGGTAGTAGTAGTCGTAGTAGTAGTAGTCGTAGTAGTAGTAGTAGTAGTAGTAGTGGTGGTGGTGGTGGTGGTGGTGGTGGTAGTAGTAGTAGCTACTACTAGTAGTAGTAGCTACTTGTAGTGGTAGTAGTGGTAGTAGTAGTAGCAACTACTTATAGTGGTAGTAGTAGCAACTACTTATAGTGGTAGTAGTGGTAGTAGTAGTAGTAGTAGTAGTAGTAGTAGTGGTTGTAGTAGTAGTAACTTGTAGTAGTGGTAGTAGTGGTAGTAGTAGTAGTAGTCGTAGTGGCTGTAGTAGTGGTGGTAATGGTAGTAATGGTGGTAGTGGTAGTAGTGGTAGTAGTAGTAGTGGTAGTAGTAGTAGTGGTAGTAGTAGTGGTAGTGGTAGTGGTAGTGGTAGTGGTAGTGGTGGTAGTAGTGGTAGTAGTGGTAGTGGTAGTGGTAGAGGTAGTGGTGGTGGTGGTGGTAGTAGTAGTAGTAGTAGTAGTGGTAGTAGTAGTGGTAGTGGTAGTAGTAGTAGTGGTAGTAGTGCTGGTAGTAGTAGTGGTAGTAGTGGTGGTAGTAGTAGTGGTAGTAGTAGTGGTGGTGGTGGTAGTAGTAGTAGTGGTAGTAGTCGTAGTAGTAGTAGTGGTAGTGGTGGTGGTGGTAGTAGTAGTAGTAGTTGTTGTTGTTGTTGTAAGGACCCACCTTCATTTTGAGCTTATCCTATTTGCTTTGCCTAAACCTTGTGCTTAGTTGCTTGCTAATCACCTTTAGTGGTGATTAGGGTTTTCTTGTGCTTTGTTGAGGGTTGGAGGTGCTACTTGAAAAATAACCTAAGTTTAAGGTTGATGAGCAAGTTTATCACCTTGAGAGATGCTCTTCTCTCTCTTTGCTTCCTCTAGAGTTGAGAGGAAGGGTTGGGTTCATTTCTTGAGTTGCCTTGGGCCTTGTTGAGCTCTGTTGGGCTTTGTTTCACCTTGTATGGGCCTTGCCTTGCCTTGATGAGCTTTGTATCAGGAAGGAGCACCTTGTGTGGACCATGGGGGTGTCGCCCATGGGTGTGTCAGCCAAGGTGGTGGTGTGTGTGTCGGCCTTTGACCCCTTTGACCTCCTTGCTTTGGTTGTGTTACCATACCTTGGACATGTGGCCGATCTCTTGATGAGTGGTGGCATAACATGTTGCATGTGGTTTGCAAGGTGGTCAGACGTTGGACAAGTGTCCCTAAGTAAGATGACACCTAGCTTTGATTCACCTTTGATCCTTTTCTATATATATCTTCCCTTTCACTTCCTTAGGACCCCTTTTAGCTCTTTGTTGCTCTTCTCTTCTTTGGTGCACGACACACCTTTATTTGGTGTGCTTGGTGGCTGATCCCCCTTGGTGGAGATCTCTTCTTATTCCTCTAGCTTGGTGGCCAAACCCTAGGTGGACCTTGCTTCCTTGTTAAGCATCTTCCCTCTCTCCTCAGCATCTTCTTCTCCATCTTTCCTACTCTTCAGCCATAGTGGTTATGATCTTTGCTCCTTTTCTTAAGGTGGCCAAAAGTGGTGTGCTTTGGAGCTAGAAGCTTAGAGCTTGGAGCTTCGGAGCTTGCTTAAGGCGGGTTACATAACTTCTAACCCTAACTATACGACCTTCCCTTTTTGTTGCATGTTCATGTATCATCATATTCGTCCATGCAACTTGTTGAATATACTTCTTGCTTAATTATACCTTTGATCTTGTTGATATATGATCTTGTTTCTCTTTTGGATATGATGTGGATGTACCTTTGGCTCTAGTTGGACGAACCCATAGTTGAGGGCTTCCTTTAGTGGAAATAACCCTTTCTCTCCTTGTTCATGAGAAGTGAGTTTGAGGCCTAGTGTTATATATAACACCCCTCTCTCTTGCTTGTTGATAGGTGAGTCTATACTCTAGATGCTTAAGCAACACCCTTCTCTCACCATGGATTTGATAGGTGAGCCTAGGTTGAGTGTTGACCTAGATGTGGTGATCATCCATCTTGATGCCCGATTTGTGATAAAGGATTGTGTAAAACCCCTCTCTCTTGGTTGTTGAGAGGTGAGCCAATTACTTTGATCTTTTAGGGTTGTGAAGATGGTGATCTTGAGGTTGAAGGTGACCCTGTCGGGCTATGCTTCATGCTTTGCACGACATGCTCTTTAGTAGTGCTGCCCAAAACCTCTTTGTCTAGGGTTTAACTCTTGGCCGATACATCAGGTTGTGTTGTTGACTTGGTGCCTGATATGGCCCTCTTGACCTAGGTAGTGAGCTTGGGTGATACACCTTAGACCTAGTGCTCTGCACGATACCCTCTGGGGAGAGGTTGCCCAATACCCCCCCTTGCCTTGAGTTTGGTCCTGGCCGATATGATGAAGTGGAGATGAGCGTTGGTGGCTTGATGCCCGTTATGGTATTTGTATGACGAAACCCTAATAGGCAACTTTAAGGGTTGGCCGATATGATGCTACCATGCTCATGGACAATATGCTTTGACGCTGTGGGTGATAGAGTGCCTTGATCGATGAAGGTTGTCCCTTGTGCACGACACACACTCCTCTAGTTCTAGCTGCACGACACACCTCTATGCTAGCTGCTCTCTAGTGCACATTATAGTGCAGTTTGGTTGGCCGTTATGGTAACATGTGCTTTAGGGTTTGAAACCCTAGTTGTTTATCTTTTGGTGAGGGTATGACCTTCCCCGATACCATCTTTGGTGAGGGATAGGTCTAACCCGTAAAATCTAGTTTATGGTTCTTTATCTTATAGTCACATCTTTGTTGATAATGTGAAATGGATAATGGTTTGTAAACCAATGACTTGTTGGATGCTTAAAAGTAATGTCAAATAAAGATAGTATGACGATAGTTTATGTATATGAAAGCATAAATAGATGCCCACGTTTTGATAGTAAGTAATGTGATTGATTTAATAAAACCTGAAGACACGATAAACAGTGGAGTTGTATGCCTAGTGATTTTAAAGATGTCTCTTTTATACTAACCATGTAGTTTACAAGATGAATTCATATCCAGGTAAGAGCTATGAGGCACATGTGTTTGAATGACACTGTATCATGATGATAACTCTTGTTGATGAGATATATATGTATCCCCAGTGCGGTAAGATAGGTCTGAGGACCTGATAAAGGTTGAGTGCCTAATGAGGTATTATCCTCTTATTGATGAGATAGAGATTCTTATCCCAAGTGGTGATGATGCCTTAAGAGGCAGTGGTTTTCTGTAATAAGGGATTGGAATCACAGGACGATGTGATGATGACAATAATAATATAACTCATTTCTTGTATGTTTTACAACTTGGTTGCCTCAACAATCCACTTAAAATATATTAATTAATTACAGTGGAACTGAACATGTAGTTTTCCCTGGCCATAGATCCATCATCATCAGTAGCTGGTGATGGTGAAACGGGTTCTCCTACGGGTTAACCCGGAGCGTATATTGTTGAATATGTGGGGTTTCTCCTAGCTGAAAATAGGAGGATTTGAGCACAACTGCGGTTGTAGACTCAGGATATATCGAGCATGGTGGACAAGCCCATGGCTCAAGATATGTGAAAGAGAATGAATGCGTTCATGGCTTAGAGCACGGTGAACAGGCTCGTGGCTCAAGTTATACTAGCGCCGAGACCTGTACCAAGGTGGGCTAGAGTTATGGGTAGCTTGCAGAGCTGACCCTGTGTATGAGGCCCCTTAAAGCATGAGACTGTGGTCTTTCTTTGGTTCTCGTGCACTGACCACGAAGTGGTGAGGTCGTGGAGTCTGGCTCTTCCATTGACCTTATATGGCACCGACTTTGGGTTTCGCAACCATCGGTTGGATTTGAGCGGTACGACTCACTTACTCAGGGCCTAATAATACATAATTCAGCTGAATAGTGTTTATTTCTTAGTACAAATACAGAACATTGGTTGAGACCTTGCTTGTGTAGTTGATCTTGTTATACCTTATAGTTACTTATATGTTCCTTATGTTTTGTGATAAGATCCTATAAATCTTATCTTGTCAATCATGTTCCATAAAGAAAATCAGGTTATATGCCTCCTGTAATCTTGGTAGGATGGATGATATAGTAAGTTATGCTCAATACGATGCTCATATAATCCACTTATATCAGTTATCTGCTTTTCTTGCTTTAAGCTTTCTGGAGTTTTATAGTTTCGGTGGGGAGTTATGTTTCTCGCTGGGACTAGGTGTCTCACCCCATTTGGTTTACAACCTTTTTAGGTGATCGCGCTAGACGTGGTGGTGGTCGTGAGGTTGCGTTCGGGCAGCAAGAAGAGCAGTAGAAGGCAAGAGATGGACATGCTGCATGTTTTGGTGTTTTGTAGTAGAGTTCTAGAGTCATCCTTGTACTCTCAGGTCCTCAGGGGTGTTTTGATGACGTTTCACGATGTATAACTATTTTACTCTTGTTCATACTGTTGTTGGCCTTATGTGGCTTGTTATGTACTTATAAATAGGTGATGAACTCATATGTTGGCAGGACAACTGGTTTCTGAACAACTGTGGACATATATTAGGTTTGTAATGTTTATATAACATGTTTCGTTGCAGGATCTGGATGTAATGGCTCTTTTTTATATGTCTTTCTGCAAACGGTTTTAATTAACCTGTGTTTTTGGTAATATGTGATTTATGGAAGTTCTGCGCATTTTCGCGTGTCACCTTGCTGTCTGTGTGATGGCAGGGTGTCACAGTAGTAGTAGTTATAGTAGTAGTAGTAGTAGTAGTAGTAGTAGTAGTAGTAGTAGTAGTGGTACTGGTAGTAGTAGTAGTGGTAGTAGTAGTAGTGGTAGTGGTGGTGGTGGTGGTGGTAGTAGTAGTAGTAGCAGTGGTAGTGGTAGTTGTAGTGGTAGTGGTGGTGGTGGTAGTAGTAGTGGTTGTAGTGGTAGTAGTAGTGGTAGTGGTGGTAGTAGTGGTGGTAGTAGTAGTAGTTCTAGTAGTAGTAGTGATAGTGGTGGTAGTGGTAGTAGTGGTAGTGGTGGTGGTGGTAGTGGTGGTCATAGTAGTGGTGGTGGTAGTAGGAGTAGTTATGGTAGTAGTGGTAGTATTGGTTGTAGTAGTGGTAGTGGTAGAGGTGGTAGTATTGGTAGTAGTGGTAGTAGTGACAGTAGTGGTAGAGGTAGTGGTAGTGGTCGTAGTGGTGGTGGTGGTGGTGGTGGTGGTAGTAGTAGTAGTGGTAGTGGTGGTAGTAATAGTAGTGGTAGTAGTGGTAGTGGTGGTAGTAGTAGTGGTAGTAGTGGTAGTAGTAGTGGTAGTAGTGGTGGTGGTGGTGGTAGTAGTAGTAGTAGTAGTAGTCGTAGTAGTAGTAGTTGTAGTGGTAGTAGTAGTAGTCGTAGTAGTAGTCATAGTAGTAGTATTAGTAGTGGTAGTAGTGGTAGTAGTAGTGGTAGTAGTGGTAGTAGTAGTGGTAGTAGTGGTAGTAGTGGTAGTAGTCGTAGTGGTAGTAGTGGTAGTAGTAGTTGTTGTAGTGGTGGTGGTGGTGGTGGTAGTAGTTGTAATGACCCCGCCTCCCGGTAACCCCCAATTAAGGGAGACCTGAAGGACAGAGCCGTTATTTATTTAACAGGATCAAAGGTTTGACAAATAATCAATAATAATTATGAAATTCTACTAACTAAATTGAAATATGGTAGGAAATTAAAACTTTGCTTACCTTTATAAAACTTTGGAAAGCTATCTATCCACAACTTGAATTACTCTATCTAATCCTCCTTGCACTTTATTTCCCAGTTTCACGATGTGTCACTTTACTGTTTGTGCTTTTTAGGGTTACACCTAAAATTCCAACAAACAAAACGTCGGTCAACATATCAAAATATGTCGGTATGTGGGGACAACCAAAATTTCACAGATATGGCTAACAATTTAATAGTCACAATCAAATTATTTAACAAGCCAATTTACATTTTCAATGTGTCATTCTCCACCGCTTTTGCCCTAACCCTGGCATACCCCTCTAGGGTTTCTCTTTTGCCATTGACTTTAAGGACACCTTCTCAATCCCGAGCTTGGTGCCTGGGAGCCACCTCTCATGGTGCTCCATAGTCATGCATCATAGACCACCTTCTCATTCCCGAGCTTGGTGTCTGGGGTCACCTCTCATGGTGCCCATTGGTCTACCCTCCTGGGCCTGACCATTATGGCATCTTCCATCAGGGTGGCATGTAGGTGCGAGAATTCACATGTATATATAACTGTGATAGCCATAGGGACTTTATAATTGTAGTATGAACATCTAAACTGTTTAGATTGCATTCAATGCAAGGAAACATTCGGAAAACCCTCGGGAAACTAATGTAATTAATCATATTTAACCACATACATGTTAGGTTGATCAGAGATAGAATAGTCCAATCAATCAATGACATCCAATCACGTAAGTACATGAATCCTGAAATTACATTCAATTCATTTTTATCAAAATCTATCCAAACCATCTTGCTACTTATGGTTTCTATTCCTTTTTAGGGTTTCTTCCTCTTTTAGGGTTTACTTTGCAATTAGGGTTTTACTTCCCTTTACTCTTTTTAAATTCTAATTTTCTCATATATCCTTCATGAAAGTTATTAAGGTTATCCTTTTACAAACACATAAACCTAATTCCATATTAATGCACAATTAACCAACAATTAAGTCCATTAAGCCTCTTTTACATTAAAGCTACCATTTTTTATCCTTTTTAATATATGACAAAGACATTATGCTCGTTTATCATAAATTCGTAGTTCATTATGCTCTAATACACATATGAACGTTATTTATCATTAACTCTACCTTTTATCCTCTAGGAAACCCTAATTTCCACATTAAGGGTATTTAACCACAGTTAGGAACTTTAATGCTCGAAAAAGCTTAGAATAATCATATATTAAATTTATTCAAAATTTTGAATAACTAAATCCATTAAGAGTTGCATTAGGGTTTCAAGGCCCATTAAAGCATACTTATGCACATAAACTCTAAATTAAACAAATTACAAGCAAAGTTCATCCTTTTTGTTCCTAATGTTCCTTTTTATCATTAACAGGCTAGTATCAACTTTAATCATCCATTAAACCCTACTAATCACATTAATCATATCAAAATAGGGTTTCTTAATCATTATTACATTGAAGTTGATAAATTACACTACTTTTTGAATTGCAAGAGGAAATAGTTCCTAAACATATTTTTACTGGATTCCTCTCATTATTTTGAGCAATTTTCATATTTTATGTGTGCTATTCTGAGCTAAAAATATTTAACTATGATTTTGGCAAGAAAACCTTACTTGGGCCAATCGGAGCGCGGCACGTCGCTCGACTCCATGCAACATTGCTCGGACACTCTGGAAACATGACAAATTTACAATTTTGCCCCTGTGTAAGTCTGTTGAGTCTTCAGCCCGCAGAGGGTATAATGGTCCAACGACCGTGGGTCTTCTTCAAGCTCGGGATACGCTAGATGCGTGCACCTGTAGCCCTAGGCGCGACTTTCCCTCTCCTCTACTGACCCTGATGGCTACTGGGGAGGGTGCCTCTGCCTCCGCCCAACCCCCACGCACTCAGGAGCGCCGAGAACCCATGGCCAAGGTGGCCGGCTTGTGCGGGCCAGGTCTGCAACCCGCAACGCTGTTGCGGACCTTTGGTGGTTGCTACGCTTCGGTTCGGGTATATCCATGATGGCAACGCAACTCACTGACATCCTGGAGCATCCAGCGATCATTGCAATCCATTATGGCCGATTCATGACTTCACAATCATGCAACCCCTCTTAGTTAGGGTTTATGGATGAGATCGTGGAAGAAGAAGAGAAGATGGGGTGTGGGATCTTCTGGACTCGGCCCAAGGCCTTACCCCTTAAATAGGGGAGGGTAGATAGGCCCTAGGATGCTCACCCATGAGATCCAAGTCCTATTCTAAAAGGAAACCAATTCCTTCAATGAGAAGAAACCTTCTCTCACTTCTTTATCTTTTGATTTTTCCTTTTTCTTCCAAATATTAGGATTTTGGAAATTACTTTCTTTATATTCTTTGTACTTGCCTTTTAATTTATTGGCACGAAATTTCTATTTTCTTTTAGTAGGAAAATACCAATTTTACACATCACCACAAAATTCATGAATAATGTATTACATTACTCCCTTATTTTTCTTTATTGGTACTTTCTCTTTCTTTTCCTTCATTGGGACTCCTTGGATCCCAAGAAACTCTATTATTTAAAAATCCTTTTTTTATTGGATACTCATTATCCTTCTAGATGCATCAAAATGCATTATTCTTCATTATTTCTCATTATCTTGTTTATTTCTTATTAAAATAGCTCTTTTTGAGAATTTCTCTTTATTTCTGTTTTATTTTCCTCATTGGTATTCCTTTTATTATTAGGAATCCTTGGGATACGAAATTCCACTAAGGATAACTCAATTACACCTCTTTCCACTTATTTTCCACATTTTATCATTGTTTTCAGTTTCTTTTTTTTTTGGATCTGCATGGGCCGAAGCCCACCCCCTCTCCAAATAGGTGCCAGAGCCCGGATGACCCAAGAGGTTGGTAAATACAGCTGACCTGAGCGGATTCGAACCAGAATAAAGAAATACTTAATTGATCTTTTCTTTTCTTTTTGCATTATCTTTGCAACTTTGGACTCCTTGGGACCCAAGGAACCCATGTGGCACGATATTCACCTTTGGATTAAGTTCTTTTTCCTTCTAGAGGTTTCCACACCTTTCTTTTCTTAAATTCTCAATTATTCATTTACTAATTGAATTTCCTTGTTATTGGGCCCAATAGCCAATAAAGTCCACAACATGATCATCAAGGCTATTGTAAACGAAATCCATTTATTCAAAACAAATTATATCATTATTTGTTCCAATATCTTTAATATGAGAAACTACATTTCTCTCCAAATGAACCCAAAATTGGGGTTGTAACATCTTTCCCCTCTTATAAGAATTTTGTCCTCAAAATTTCATCAAGCAAACAAAAAATTCATGATAAGCCTTTCTTATGTCCATGAGGGATCCCATGTGGCTTCACCCTTTCCATGGTGCTTCCCAAGAACCTTCATCATCTCATATTCTTCCATCTAAGTTCTTTCTTACCTTGGTATATCATACCCTCATAGGTGACTCAGGACATTTCATCCTCTCAAAAGTTGAATAGGTTCAGGGCTTAGCACATGACTTGGGTACCTCACATAGTGCTCTAGATCAGACTCATGTAATACATTATACATCATGTTATCCTGAGGGGTAAGTCTAAACACAACCTTCTCCACCAATCCATCTCAAATGGACCCATATATCGGGGACTCAACTTTCTCAGTTGTAGCTTAGAGGGGTTAGATTTTCACATCACATACTCTCCTACAGTGAACTGCATGTCAGTCTGCTTTGCATCAGCTCACAACTCATGTTACCACTGGGCTCTCTCTCAGCCATTGCACGATCAAAGCGACTTCATCTGCACACAATGTGGTTCTTTTCTGACCTTATTGAGGCCTCCTTCACCAACATCATCTTAATGAACTGGTGACCGACACAACCTCCTTCTAGAACTTCTTTCATCCCGATAAAGGCTATGGTTGTTATCATCACATCTTACAAAGGACAATAGCTATCTCTATGTATCACCCTGAATGAGCACACATGCTCTCATCAGACCCTCTAGTCTGGATCATACTAACCACTAGTTAGGGGTGATAAACTATTCTATCATCGAGTTCTTCATGTATCTACTTCCACCTCATGGAATTGAATCTTTAGGTTATTCTCAAAAACTTTGCACTCGCATCATGGTGTAGTTGAACCATCTCTCTCTTATAAGTAGTTCAACCGTATCTGTCCCGTGACAGTAGTCTTTCTTTCTCATGTCATCTCGGTAAGGTGATCTACCATAACCCATATTGCATCTTGACCTTCTTTGGTCTAGGGGAGACTTACCACCACATCTGTAGTGATGAATTCCCATTCCCTCTCAGGGATTCTTTAACCTCTAAGTCAAAGCACTGGGTTACTGGTGTTCATCCTTCACCCTTGGCTTACATGGCCACATGCTACATGAAACTTCACATCAAGAAACCAAAGTGATACTATCACTTACTATCTTTGTAGTATCACGGTGTTTTGTGATCTTAAAACCATGATCTCCTGTATGTCATGATTCCTTTAGCTTGATTCCTCAGAAACCCTACACCACTATAATCAGGGTTTCATCACCTTCCTTTTCATAGGAGTGCATCTGAGGTTCTACAACCATCATTTCATGATATCACTGACTAAGCTGGCTAACCAAACAATCCTTTACTTGATTAACCGCTATTGATACATTTGAGTGTTAGCCAAACTTATTTCTTTTTCTCAACTTAAGGTTACCCTAACAACCTCAACTTCTTCTAGCTTCCAGCTAAACTAGGCAGCTATATCTCAACTAGAGCATTCATTACCACGTCATCTCCTTAGGTGTTAGGTAATGTTGAAGACATACACCTCCATGTATTCCACTTATCATCTCATCTCAAACTCTAAGTTTGTCTTCATCAAGAAACTCTGAGCTCATTCTCATGGTGATCAAACTCAACCTTGTTTAACTTTCAAATTCCACATAGCTCAAGTTAAAACATCCTCACAAGATGATTTCCTTAATACTCTTAGTGTTTGTAAACCATCCATGTATCATTCGCTCCACAGGGTATGTTATCATCTCTATCCTCATACTTATAGCAATGTTCCAACTCACATCATCTTTATCCTTGGTGTATGGCATGCGTAATGCCCTACCTCTCACTCCCATAATAAGAGGAAATAAGCATTTGACTGCAGTCCAAATACAGAGTTCTTCCTGTTCCAAGAGTAGAGATAGAGAAGCCCACCTTGCCATTACACTTTCAAATCTAAGTTGAAATGTGCCACACATGTCTTTACATCACAAACATCATGATATCAAAATTACCTCCATGGAAAATTGGTCTCGAACCTACTTGGGTTACTACACAATCCTTGGTCATCTCCTCTAGGTCTATAGGGTGCCAGCACTTTTGGGGTCATCCCTCTTCCCTTATGCATCTAGAGAGTGCCCTACTCATCTTCCCTTTGGGTCCCATGAGTTCATGAAGGTGATCAATCTCCTAACCCATGGTCCTAAAACAATGATAGTTGTTACCTCCTGACCCTATGGTCATGTGCAACTAAGGAATTAGGTAACTCCTACTTCCATCGGTCTTATCCCCACCTGACCCTAGGATAGACTTAAGATTCCATTATAGTACATGTCTAGCTTAGAACCTTACCCAAGACTTCATGATCTCTCTCTGCATTCATGACTAACTTTCATCCCTTCATAGGGGTCATGGCAACCTGCCTACCTTGGCCATGCCCCATACCGGTTACCTCCATGGTAGCACATCCACATGCACTTAGAGATGGTTATCTATGAGTCTACAGGTTCATTCTCATACAATGTAATTTTTACTTAGCTTCTCAAGATCCTATGAGACCTCTTTGGGTTACCTCAAAACCAACAAAACTAGTGTACACCCTACAAAAGGGTCCCTCTCCCAGGATGGGAGGAAACTACACCTTGATAATGAAGGTCACAAAAGTCCTTATGTCTAGGGTTTACATCCACATGCTTAACCCTAGCAAGCTATTAAGGCACAAGCAAACCACCTACTAAACCATGCTAGGTCATACTTGTTCTCTTTCCTCAACATTAAATCAACTTAGTTGAGAGGGGTTTGTCAAACTTGCCTTAAACTTAAGGGGTTTCTCTTTCCTTTAAACATGAGAAGTACCATGCTCGAATCTATTGAAACTAAAACCTAGTCATGAGCATCAAGTATACCACTTCCCCTCTTAGACCTAGGAACCCTAGGTTCTCCTTTGGGTATCCAACTGCATGCTCAATCTCTTAACCATGAATCAAGCATGTCCAAGGTATGTCATGTACTCCCATGATCCTTTTATATGAGCAACACCTCAGAGTTGAGTCCTCCTCAAGGACAACCAACTAGGTATAAGGCCTCACAACCTGTTACTAAACCTTTCTAGGTCTAAAGAACTCTTCTTCCTATCTCATTAGGTAAACATCTATACTATAGGCACATACGTACCAGAAGTCTCATCCTCTCTCTAAGGTTTGGTTCCTCTAAAGGCAACCAAGATATCATCAGCCTCCAGGGGTCAAGCATAAGGCAACCACTATCATCCACTTAGGTCACATCATCCTCAACTCCCCATTGTTCCTCAAATCTTGGGGTTTTAGGCTTCCAATCCTCCTTGTTGAGGCCCTACTTGCTCTCTCTAGAGCTAACTCCACATCCAACCATACTACTAGAGGTCCTCTCCCCATGAAGGATTAAGCTCACAGGCATACCTCTATGTGGGTGAAGCCTATGCTCAACCTTATGTTTGCTCATGATTATCCATAACCCCTTATGCTTATCTCATAAGCCATCCATCTTTGCCTTCTGGCCTCAGTTTTAACTTATTTCTCGTACTACTGATGTACTCTGGGTGCAAGTTATATCCTACTCGCAACAACCCATAAGGTTTCTATAGGTTCTTTTCTAACCTCATCCATGAAGGAGCTATCCTTCGCTCCAACAAGCACGATCCTTCCCAGGGTTGGGTTTCCAAAGGTACTCGGTTATCAACTTCTCATGGCTCATATGGCATCCAAAGCATGCCTATCCAAACACCTGGTCTACCATGACATCTAACTCATCATGTCATATCTCTCTCTGACCTTCACTTAGGGTTAGGGTTAACATCATCCTAAAAGGATGTGCTAGGTCTCTACTTTTAATGGAGATTTCTACCTCCAAGACTAACTCTCTCTTTACTTATCCTCCTGACAAGAAGGTCTAGCCTCTGGTCTTCTCCTGAGGGCAATGACAACTCATGTCATACGACCTAAGCATGTATCTATTCTTTAGTTTGTGCTTAATCTATTAAGCTTATGTCCATGACATCTTATTTACATGTTTTTCATGAATTTGGTGGAGGATTCCTTAAACCTTATCAGGCTTACCCATACCTCAAGAGGGTGAGGAAAAGAGAGAAAACCCTAATCCGTAAGGTCCTTATTAGAATATTAGTTGAGAAGGGATGAACAAGATGAGAGAGTCCTAAAGGTATCTTATTTCGAGTCAGATCCTAAGACATCGGCCAAGAAGTCACACTAATTCAGGAGACCTCATATTCCGACTAGCAGTGCGGAGGAAAATCTTGCCAGCCCCCAGACGTGATCCTTTTCTAGACACCTTTGTATTTCGGAAAATCCTCTAATAACTCCCCTGGGTTCTACAGAGTTTGTAAATTTAATAATTATTAAAGATTAAATGATGAACCCATGCTCTGATACCAATTGTAACGACCCCGCCTCCCGGTAACCCCCAATTAAGGGAGACCCGAAGGATAGAGTCGTTATTTATTTAACAAGATCAAATGTTCGACAAATAATCAATAATAATTATGAAATTCTACTAACTAAACTGAAATCTGGTAGAAAATTAAAACTTTGCTTACCTTTTAAAACTTTAGAAAACTATCTATCCATAGCTTGAATTACTCTATCTAATCCTCCTTGCACTTTATTTCCCAGTTTCACAATGTGTCACTTTACTGTTTGTGCTT
This sequence comes from Alisma plantago-aquatica, assembly GCA_963693085.1. NCBI lineage: Eukaryota > Viridiplantae > Streptophyta > Magnoliopsida > Alismatales > Alismataceae > Alisma > Alisma plantago-aquatica. The sequence goes on from OY856412.1 coordinate 1,350,542,015, forward strand.
TTCAGGGTTACACCTAAAACGCCGACAAACAAAACGTCGGTCAACATATCGAAATATGCCGATATGTGGGGACAACCAAAATTTCACAGATATAGCTCACAATTTAATAATCACAATAAAATTATTTAACAAGCCAATTTACATTTTCAATGTGTCATTCTCCACCACTTTTTCCCTAACCCTGGCATACCCCTCTAGGGTTTCTCTTTTGCCAATGACTTAAGGCCACCTTCTCAATCCCGAGCTTGGTTCCTGGGAGTCACCTCTCATGGTGCTCCATAGTCATGCATCATAGACCACCTTCTCATTCCTGAGCTTGGTCTCTGGGGTCACCTCTCATGGTGCCCATTGGTCTACCCTCCTGGGCTTGACCTTTATGGCATCTTCCATCAGGGTGGCATGTAGGTGCGAGAATTCACATGTATATATACCTGTGATAGCCATAGTGACTTTATAATTGTAGTATGAACATCCAAACTATTTAGATTGCATTCAATGTGAGGAAACATTCAGAAAACCCTCAGGAAACTAATGCGATTAATCATAATTAACCACATACCTGTTAGGCTGATTTGAGATAGAATAGTCCAATCAATCAATGACATCCAATCACGCAAGTACATGAATCCTGAAATTACATTCAATTCCTTTTTATCAAAATCTATCCAAACCATCTTGCTACTTATGGTTTCTATTCCTTTTTAGGGTTTCTTCCTCTTTTAGGGTTTACTTTGCAATTAGGGTTTTACTTTCCTTTACTCTTTTTAAACCCTAATTTTCTCATCTATCCTTTACGAAAGTTATTAAGGTTATCCTTTTACAAACACATAACCCTAATTCTAGATTAATGCACAATTAACCAACAATTAAGTCCATTAAGCCTCTTTTACATTAAAGCTACCATTTTTATCATTTTTAATCTATGACAAAGTCATTATGCTCGTTTATCATAAATTTGTAGTTCATTATTCTCTAATACACATATGAATGTTATTTATCATTAATTCTACCTTTTATCCACTAGGAAACCCTAATTTCCACATTAAGGGTATTTAACCATAGTTAGGAACTATAATGCTCGAAAAAGCTTAGAATAATCATATCTTAACTGTATTCACAATTTTGAATAATTAAAGCCATTAAGTGTTGCATTAGGGTTTCAAGGCCCATTAAAGCATATTTATGCACATAAACTCTAAATTAACCGAATTATGAGCAAAGTTCATCCTTTTTGTTCCTAATGTTCCTTTTTATCATTAATAGGCTAGTATCAATTTTAACCATCCATTAAAACCTACTAATCACATTAATCATATCAAAATAGGTTTTCTTAATCATTATTACATTAAAGTTGATAAATTACACTACTTTTTGAATTGCAAGAGGAAATAGCTTCTAAACATATTTTTATTGGATTCCTCTCATTATTCTGAGCAATTTTCATATTTTATGCATGCTATTCTGAGCTATGGATATTTAACTATGATTTTTGCAAGAAAACCTTACTTGTGCCAATCAGAGCGCACCACGTCGCTCGACTCCATGAAATGTTGGTCGGCCACTCTGGAAACATGACAAATTTACAATTTTGCCCCCGCGTAAGTCTGTTGTGTCTTCAGCCCATGAAGGGTATAATGGTCCAATGACCGGTGGTCTTCTTCAAGCTCCGGATACGCTAGCTGTGTGCGCCTGTAGCCCTGCTGCGGACCTCCGGTGGTTGCTGTGCTTCGGTTCTGGTATAGCCACGATGGAAATGCAATTCACTACCATCCTGGAGCATCCAGTGATCATTGCAACCCAATATGGCCGCTTCATGACTTCACAATCAGGCAACCCCTCTTAGTTAGGGTTTATGGATGAGATCATGGAAGAAGAAGAGAAGATGGTGAGCGGCATCTTCTGGACTCAGCCCAAGGCCTTAACCCTTAAATAGGGATGGTAGATAGGCCCTAGGATGCTCACCCATGAGATCCAAGTCCTATTCTAAAAGGAAACCAATTCCTTCAATGAGAAGAAACCTTCTCTCACTTCTTTATCTTTTGATTTTTCCTTTTTCTTCCAAATTTTAGGATTTCAAAAATGACTTTCTTTATATTCTTTGTACTTGCCTTTTAATTTATTGTCACGAAATTTCTATTTTCTTTTAGTAGGAAAATACCACTTTTACACATCACCACAAAATTCATGAATAATGTATTACATTACTCCCTTATTTTTCTTTATTGGTACTTTATCTTTCTTTTCCTTCATTGGGACTCCTTGGATCCCAAGAAACTCTATTATTTCAAATCCTTTTTTTATTGGATACTCATTATCCTTCTAGATGCATTGAAATGCATTATTCTTCATTATTTCTCATTATTTTATTTCTTATTAAAATAGCTCTTTTTGAGAATTTCTCTTTATTTCTCTTTTATTTTCCTCATTGGTATTCCATTTATTATTAGGAATCCTTGGGATACAAAATTCCACTAAGGATAACTCAATTACACCTCTTTCCACTTATTTTCCACATTTTATCATTATTTTCAATTTCTTTCTTAATAAAGAAATACTTAATTGATCTTTTCTTTTCTTTTTGCATTATCTTTGCAACTTTGGACTCCTTGGGACCCAAGGAACCCATGCGGCATGAAATCCACCTTTGGATTCAATTCTTTTGCCTTCTAGAGGTTTCTACACCTTTCTTTTCTCAAATTCTCAATTATTCATTTACTACTTGAATTTCCTTGTTTTTGGGCCCAATAGCCAATAAAGCCCACAACACAATAATCAAGGCTATTGTAAGCGAAATCCATTTATTCAAAACAAATTATATCATTATTTTTCCAATATCTTTAATATGAGAAATTACATTTCTCTCCAAATGAACCCAAAAATTGGGGTTGTAACAGTAGTAGTAGTAGTAGTAGTAGTAGTAGTAGTAGTAGTTGTAGTAGTAGTAGTAGTCGTAATGATAGTGGTAGTAGTAGTAGTCGTAGTAGTAGTAGTAGTAGTAGTAGTAGTGGTACTAGTAGTAGTGGTAGTGGTAGTGGTGGTGGTAGTGGTAGTGGCAGTGGTAGTGGTGGTGGTGGTAGTAGTGGTGGTGGTAGTAGTAGTAGTGGTAGTAGTAGTTGTAGTTTTGGTAGTGATAGTAGTGGTAGTGGTAGTAGTGGTAGTAGTAGTAGTAGTAGCATCATCATCATCATCATCAATAGTAGTAATAATAATATTAACAACTGGAGTATGAGTGAAACACAAATTTATATATGTCATACAAGACTCAATCACATTATATGACAAATATGAAATAACATATCACTCATATACAAGGATTTTACTCCTTTTTAAAAAGTACTGTGCAATAAAAATATATAATTACGCCTCCTTTGAACTTATGTTCTGCATGGGGAAATACTATAAGTTTTCAAAATATCTTCAAAAGTGCATATGTATTGAAGAAAGTAGATGGATTCTAAGCGTCAAAGAACATTTCACCACTATCAATTTAGAGCATACAATCAAAGAACCACGAGTATGCCATCTTTACTTGAAAGAAATTTTTGATTGAAATAAGCACAATCAACACATCTCATGATGTCGATATAGGGTAGAGGTATTTTCAAATCACCTGAGAAGTGTAGCCAATTGGATTGAAGTAAAGAAAACCACATACATGTATAAAGTGGCACAAATACATACACAATGAGGTGATTCTTACCACAACAATAACGATAACACTAGCATAAACAAGAGACAAAATTGAGTGTAGCAATATATGTCCCAATGAGTGTCGATATTAGAACTGAGATCCTTTAACTATTGCATGAAAGTGGTGGCCAAATGATATAAGCACATAAATGGGGCCCATAAACATATCGTGGCATAAACAAAAAAACATAGTGTCATTGGAAAATAGATACACCAATGATGAACTAGAAGGCACAATTTTAATGAGAATGAAGAGCCACATATACATCCGAAGATGGATTTGCTTAATAATGAGAAGCTCCATGAGGATTAGTTTAGTCTAGTATGATACATATCATTTCTCTCTTGTTCTAATATTCATTCTTCATATTTTCTCTCTCTGCCCCCTCGTGCACTTTTTCTCCTCTATATCCCCCTCACGCCAACCACGAAAAGAATTAAGAGAGTTGATTGAGTGGAAAGACAAAAACTATGGTAAAGGTATGAATAGTTAGGCATATATATGGAGGATAAAAGTTGATAACATGAATAAATGTGCAACATGTATCGATTAGTAAAATCTGGTTAAACAAGGGATCTATGTGAAAGGTACATTTGTCTGGCCCTTAATATTAAATAAAAATGGATCCAACAAATAGTAGACATAGTGTTGATATGTGGGTAGACAACACATGTGTTGGGGGAAGCATTCTATATGTATGTAGTGTTGTTTGGTAGTAACTTGGATGGTTGGGAATTGTGGGTAGCAGTGGGAAATGATGGGTAACTCTAGGGACATGCTGACAACGATAGTGACATATAGTAGGACAAGGATGGTGGTGGCAGAAGGCAAGGGGGTTGGCAGTGGTAGACCTAGGAGGAGTCATGAATGAACACAACCAAAAATTGAGGAGTAGATGGTGGAGAAAGTAAGGTAGTAGGGAGGTGGCAAGGTATAAACGACATGGGTGATGTAAGTTCTAGTTGTGGTTGTTTATTGTGGTCAAAATATGGGGTGAATACTACTATATCTTTGCGGCAGTGGATACTATCGTGGGGATACTTTTGTAGCTATTCATGGCTAGCCACCAAAGGTTGTTATGTGTCTAATTTTGATGGCCTTAATGTTGGCTGTTGTGGCCCCACGATGACTCCTAGGACAACTACCATTGCTTGCTGCAACATACAATGAAGTTTCGTTGGGTAATTAGAGGAGATATGGCAGGAGTTAGGCACGACTAATGAAAGTGATGATTATATGTGACTTGGGGGAGGTAGATAATGTTAGTGATGGTTGTGAAGAAAAGTGTTGGAGGTATAAAGTTTGATGTAGGAGGAAGAAGGGAGGAGACAACCTTGAAGGCTAGGATGATGCCTGGTAAGAGGCCAATCTAAGAAGATATGGATGTCTCCCTTTGACAGAGGATCTCTTTATTTCTCCATGTGGTTAGGATTAATTAAATGATACCATGTGAGATATATGTTGCATTCTTATTGATAGATGAAAAACTCCCATGTTATGTATAGGAGAGGAGACAATCACAAGGAAACAAATTTAACCCTAACAGGCCAAGTCAATTAGGCCCACGATCCTATAAAATAATAATAAATATAACATTTGATAATAGTAATAATAATACTAATACAATTACAACTACTACAAATAATAGTGGCAATAATAATCATCATCATAATAATTATTATTATTATAATAATTCTAGTGATAGATTACCATAAGAGTTGTTGATAGACATGATGTGGAATCTCTAATTGATTTCTATCAAAATGTAAAACATAAGCTTGTTTCATGGAAAGTTAATCCTCCTATTTTAGCAAGAAAAGAAAAATGAAGAAATGATTTACATAATTATATTCTTTGTTTCATAATCAAATAAAAAAGAGCAAAATTAAGTTTCATGAACCTATTTATGAAGAAGTTAAATTAAAGTAGGCACTTAATGTAGTAAGAGAATATGAAACTACAATTAGTTTTGCAGTGTGTCTATGCGATTGTAGTATTGAGTGATGTTCATATGAAGTGAAGCTACCATCCTAGTATGTTAGAACTGTTGACTCAAGGTCAATTTGGTCAATGTTGACTCACGCCTAAATCGACTAAACCCTTGTTTTGAGGATGACTAACCATTCCACATATTTGTGTCTAATGTCTCTACTTGAGTGATTTTATATTAGGTATAGACACGCTCCAAATGCCCTAACTTATGCATATCAACTTGGAGAAAAAACAAGTCAAAGTCAATACAAGTGCATGTTTTTGTAATATGATGTAAATCCATTAGGATCATGTTGTAAATAACTTGTAATGATTGTATGACTTGTACTTAAGCTTAGAGAAAATTAGGAACGCTTAGATCGAATGTTTAAGCACTCAAAATCCATTTTCCAAAATTCACATTAGGTTGTTCATCGGTCGAGTTGTCAATACACAGAACTCAACTGATCCTAATTGGATCTTGAAAATGACTTTTGATCGGTCGAGTTTACACTTCACAGAACTCGACCGATGGAGTACCTGACCAATTCGATTTTCATTGGTCAGTCGAGTTTCCCCAGGACAAACTCGACCGATGGTCTGAATATCATCTTTGTGTTTTACTCTATCAATCGAGTTACCTTTATAGAAACTCAAACGATTGCACTGTACAGAAAAGTGCAGAAAAGTGCTTCTAGCCGTTGTGTAGTTGCAACAAGTGAAAATATATACGTTACATGCCACAAAATGGCTAGTTTTCGTTCTCAAGTGTTCCCAAAGGCTAAGAGGCATCCCCAGCTATAAATAGGACCCCTTGGGCTTCATTCCAAGGTTGAGCATTCACTGCAAAACTCTATGTGAGGTTCCAATTCTATAGTTGAGTGCTTCCTACAACCTCCTCTCTCTCTATGCTTAATCACTTGTTACATTCATTAGAGTGAGTAGGAAATATATAAGAGGGCTAGTCGTACATGTATGTTTTGTGAGGCTCTCACTTCTACCACCTCCCTATCTCTCATTTCAACCATGAAGATGAAGGATCTCTCTCTTGGCTAAGAGAGGTGAAGAAGAACAAGGGAAGGAGTCCCTGGGTGAAGGTCAAGGTCAAAGACTTGGAGAAAGAGTGGGTAAGCCCTTGGTGAAGGTAGAAAACTCCTTGCTAAAGTGGGTAAGTCCTTGGTGGAAGCTTCTCTGAGTGAAGGTGAAGTCAAAGGCCGAAGATCCAAGAAGAGTGGGTAATTCTTTGAAGGCTGAAGACTTGTGCAAGAGTAGGTAAGTCCTTGGAAGAAGGTGGAAGACTCCTTGAAAAGTGGGTAAGTCCTTGGTAAGGTTGAGGACTCTTTGTTTTGGATAGGTAAGTCCTTTGGTTGGTCATGTATTGTAAGTCTTATGAATGAATATAAGAGTGCAATGGTTAGGAAATCCTAGAGGCTGACCTCTCTAGGTAAGTGGACTGACTCACTTCTAGTTTTAAGTGAGGAACCACTCTAAATAGCTTGTCCTCTTAGTGTATGTTCAATCTCTCTCCCTCTGTATATGCATGTTTTAGTTGCACACAAATTCCCTATTTAGCAACCTTATCTTGTGATATATCTCGAAGGTCTAATGAATTTTGTTTAAGTGCATTCAGCTCTATTCACCCCCCTCTAGAGCATCCAATCACCCATTTAGGATCCAACAATTGGTATCAGAGCGGGCTTCTCCAAGAACACTTCAACAAGTAGGAGAAGATGGGTGACTACCAAGGAGGGAGATACTTGATCAGCCTACCAATCTTTGATGGGTGCAATTTCCTCTATTAGAGAAGAAGGTTTCAATTCTACATACAAGGATCAAGTCTTAAGATGTGGCAATTGCTGAACAGCCCATACAAGCTACCAAAGACAAAGATTGAAGAATGGGATGATGCTACCTTGACGAAAGCAACTTTGAATGCTAGAGCCATGCACATCCTCTATGCCTCCATGACCTCCACCGAGTTCAACCAGATTTCTTCTTGTGAGACGGCCTGTGAGGTATGGAGAAAGCTATGCATCACCTATGAGGGGACAGATCAAGTGAAGGAAAGCAATGTCTACATGCTCAAAGGGCTACTTGATAACTTTAATATGGGAAAGGAGGAAAAGATATCCAACATGTACTCAAGGCTCAACACCATTGTGAATGGTCTTGCTATTCTTGGTCATCATATGTCTAGGGGAGAGATCAACTCAAAGATCCTTAGAACTCTTCCAAAGAGGTGGGTACCCAAGGTGACTTCCATTGAAGAAGCAAGGTCTCTATAGGATATTCCTATTGAAGAGCTCATTGTAAATCTACAAGCACATGAAGCCACACTTCACAAGAGGGAGGAAGTAGAAATACAAGAAGAGAAAGAACTCAAGAGAAAGAAGAAGGCTGAAATCAAAGCTCAAATCAAGGCTATTGTTGGTCAAGCTTCTCCATCCTCTCAAGTTGAAGAAAATTCCATGTACTCCAAGGGTAAATTCTACAAAGGCAAGAGTTCCTCTTTCATCTGGTGCCTCAAATGTGGAAAGAAGGGTCACTACAAGATAGATTCCCCACAAGTTATAACGACCCATCATCACAAGAGAAGAGAAGATAAGTGGCACTCAAGCTCAAGTGAATCCTCCAACTCAAGCTCTAGTGAAGATTCAAGTGAAGGATCAAGCTCAAGATCTAGTGATGAAGGAGAATGTCATTTTTCTCTCATGACATCTACAAGTAAAGACTCAAGTGAGGTAAATCTAAACTCTTTAGATAAAGAATCTTTGATTGCTATTATTCATGATACTTGTTCCTCTCTTAAGTCTTATAAAAGGAAAAAGAAAAAGCTTGATAGAATTGTTGATAATTTGCATCTTGAACTAGATGATCTTCAGCATGTTAATTCTTGCTTGCGTGATGACAAAAATGCTTGTCTTAGCCGAGTAAACTCTCTTAAACTTGAAAATACTAGTTTACTTGATAATGTTAGATTTCTAGAAGCTCAACCTCTTATGCCTGGTTCTAATGAAGAGCATACTCTAATTGTTGATTCTCTCATGCATGATATTGATGTTCTTAAATCAGAAAACAAGGACAAAGATTTTGTTTTGCAAGGATTAGAATCTGAAAATGGTTTTGTCTTTCTAAGATTGCTTTGCTTGAAACATAAAATGCCTCCTTCCTTTCTAAAATCAATGTGCTTAAATCATGTTCTAGTTCTACTAGTAGAGAGAATAATGTAGCTACTCTTCATATTGATAGAGATTCTTATTTAACTAAATCTCTTTGCTTAGAAAATGATCTTTTGCATGCTAGAGATAATATCAATCATTTGTCTTCTACTATTACTTCTCTTAAGCATGATAATGACAATTTGAGATCTTCTTTGCAAAGATTCTTAGTTGGTAAGAAGAGCCTTAATGATATCCTACACCATACTACCAAACAAATTGGTAGACATGGTTTGGGGTATGATGGTAGTCAAAGGAAAAACAAAGGTAAAGGACCTCCAATATTCCATGGAGAATCCCCTAGTTCCAAGACTATGGGCACATGCAACTATTGCAATGAAATTGGTCATTATTCTACTTGTCGTCCCTTTAGGAAAGCACCAAAGAGCGATAGGACTTGGGTTGCTAAACTAACCCCTCCGGACCCAAAAATATGATTGGGGATGATTTCATCTTTCTTCTTGTAGGTACTTGCAAATGGATTGACTTGAGATGAAAGAAGAAAGGTGAGATGTGTAGAAGGTGACAACAAATGGAAAAAGGAATGGTAAGAACAAAGGTAAATGTATTCTTTCTTATAACCATTTCTAACTTGTTTTTGTCAAGTTAGTGTTCACTATGCATGTGGTTTTTGATCAAAAGTGGTATTTGTGGATTCTCTTCACACTCTTTCTCAAAAACTATTTTTAATTCTTTCATAGTGCATTACTAACTTGCTTACACATGTTTGGATATGGCTTATATCTTTAGCATGCCTCTAAATATGTTTTTATGAAATATATGTGCCTTTTGATAGAAGCTCTGTCAGTCGAGTTTGTCCTATTTGAAACTCGACCGATAGGCACCAATGGGTGTTGCCAGGAGCTGTCATCGGTCGAGTTGTCAATACAAAGAACTCGACCGACAACACTGTGCACAAAATATACAATTGGCTTATCGAATGAGAATTTCCCTCTCAACTAGATTTTCTCAACCAATAGCCTTATTATTTGACACTCTCAATTGGTACCTTTATATCTTGCATACAACTCTATCTCTCTAATTGCTCTAAATTGGTATATCTATATATTGCAATTACTTGTTTTGATTTGTTTTGCAGGTTTTGATGATGATATCTTTGGATCTCTTGGTTGTGTCTAAAATTTCTTCTGGTGTACTCTAACGTGCTACATCTATCTGGGTGTATATCTTGTTTTAATACAAACTTGAGGTTCTTAGTGGTAATCATCTTTTGGTAATGATGCATATTTGTATATGAGTTATATCCTTTCATGCTTCTAAAATTGCATATATCTTTGTTTGGATATATCTCTTCATCTACTCATAGCCATGTTTTATCTTGTGTATATTTTGATATCTCTTGCTATGATCTAGATCCTACTAGTAGTCCTAACTTGTGATAACATCTACTAGTAGTTCATATACATGTAGTTCTGGCCTTGTTTATAATTGGTAACATTGCTCATCTAGTGGTATTTCACTATATGTTATGCTTGTATCTTGTCTCATACATTCTCAAGCTTGTTCCTTGAATTGCATATCTACTATCTTGAGTTGGTTGCATGACATTGTGGTGCAGGGTGCATACAGCTACATTGTATGTAGAAAATAGAGTATTTTTTGGATTTTATGCAGACTTTGCTCCAATTTCAGTTTTTGGTGCAAGACTAGAGTTTTTCATGCAGATACTACCTTCTGAGCAAGGCCCGTCACTTTGCCATGAGCCTTGATACTTTTTGGGAAAATTATGTAATCATGAGGGTCAAAATTGTGTTTTATTGTTTTTCTGCAGCACTTTATGTTGCATTTTGGGTTGTTCAAGTGCACACTTTAACTTGCTTTTCTTTCTATGCTTGGACAAGCCCCTAGCTGTGATCTTCTACTCTCCTTTTATAACTTTTGTTATCTCCTTTCTCTTTAACAAGTGATGTTTCTTATCCCTTCCTACCCCCCACTTTTTGAAATGACAAAGGGGGAGAAAGGTATGTCTTCTTTTGACAAAATAGGGAGAAGGCATGTCTTACATGAAGAAGCAAAGTATGTTCGTGTAAAGGGAGTAGGTAAAGGGGGAAGACATATATTTGTAGAATATATATGAGTCGAAGACATAGTTTCTATAAATGTTATGAAAGCTAACCATGCAGGAGAAATAACATCAATTGAGGGGAAGTATGAGAACTCCATGTACATCAATTGAGGGGGAGCATATGAGCTCAATTCTATTGAAACCCATAGGTTTCTCTAAAGGTATGACTTTACTTAAATGCTTTCAATACATTTATGGAATGGTTTGTCATCTTCAAAAAGGGGGAGAATGTTGACTCAAGATCAATTAGGTCAATGTTGACTCACGCCTAAATTGACTAAACCCTTGTTTTGATGATGACTAATCATTCCACATATTTCTGTCTAATGTCTCTACTTGAGTGATTTCAGATTAGGTATAGACACACTCCAAATGCCCTAACTTGCTCATATCAACTTGGAGAAAAGACAAGTCAAAGTCAATACAAGTGCACATTTTTGTAATATGATGTAAATCCATTAGATCATGTTGTAAACCACTTGTAATGATTGTATGACTTGTAATTAAGCTTAGAAAAAAATTAGGAGCACTTAGATCAAATATTTAAGCACTCAAAAGCCATTTTCCAAAATTCACATCAGGTTGTTCATCGGTCGAGTTGTCAATACACAAAACTCGACCGATCTTGATTGGATCTTGAAAATGACTTTTGATCAGTCGAGTTTACACTTCACAGAACTCGACCGATGGAGTACCTGACCAATTCGACTTTCATTGGTCGATCGAGTTTCCCCAGGACAAACTCGGCCGATGGTCTGAATATCAGCTTTGTCTTTTATTCTATCAGTCGAGTTACCTTTATAGAAACTCAACCGACTACACTGTCCAAAAAAGTGCAAAAAAGTGCTTCTAGCCATTGTGGAGTTGCAACAAGTGAAAATATATCTATTCCATGCCAAAAAATGGCTAGTTTTCATTCTCAAGTGTTCCCAAAGTTTAAGAGGCATCACCAACTATAAATTAAACCCCTTGGGCTTCATTCCAAGGTTGAGCATTCAATGCAAAACTCTATGTGAGGTTCCTATTCTATAGTTGAGTGCTTCCTATAGCCTCCTTTCTCTCTCTAAGATTAATCACTTGTTACATTTGTTAGAGGAGTAGGAAATCTGTAAGAGAGCTAGTCCTACATGTATATTTTGTGAGGCTCTCACTTCTACCATCTCCCTATCTCTCGTTTCAACCATGAAAATGAAGTCTCTCTCTCTTAGTTAAGAGAGGTGAAGAAGAACAAGGGAAGAAGTCCATTGGTGAAGATCATGGCCGAAGACTTGGATCAAGAGTGGGTAAGCCCTTGGTGAAGGCAGAAGACTCCTTGCTCAATTGGGTAAGTCCTTGGTGGAAGCTTCTCTGAGTGAAGGTGAAGTCAAAGGCGGAAGATCCAAGAAGAGTGGGTAATTACTTGAAGGATGAAGACTTGTGCAAGAGTAGGTAAGTCCTTGGAAGAAGGCGTAAGACTCCTTGCAAAGTGGGTAAGTCTTTGGCAAGGTTGAAGACTCTTTGTTTTGGATAGGTAAGTCCTTTGGTTGGTCATGTATTGTAAGTCTTATGAATGAATATAAGAGTGAAATGGTTAGGAAATCCTAGAGGCTAACCTCTCTAGGTAAGTGGACTGACTCACTTCTAGTTTGAAGTGAGGAACCACTCTAAATAGCTTGTCCTCTTGGTGTATGTTCAATCTCTCTTTCCCTTGCTATGCATGTTTTAGTTGCACACAAATTTCCTATTTAGCAACCTGATCTTGTGATATATCTTGAAGGTCTAATGAATTTTGTTTAAGTTCATTCATCTCTATTCACCCCCCTCTAGAGCATCCAATCACCCATCTAGGATCTAATAAGAACTATATCAATTCATCATCCATTATTTATTATGCTTTTTGGTAAACACGAAATCTTCCGTTCAAAATTAATTTCTGTTATTGGGAATATATATCCTTCATCTAAATGGTTGCTTATGTATTTGATAAAAAGATAGTGTCTCTATCCACTATTTGAGTAATGAATCTTCCTTGATACAGGAAGATGCCTTGAGTTGGGGAAATGTGTTTCTTACTACTAGAACATCCAATTCTAGTTGAGGGATTCAATTCTATTTGTCTTTGATTTGTTAGAAGAAGCTTTTTAGGTCGATTAATTTTTTATTCATAGTTATATATTATAGAAAACACATGTAAAGTTATTTTTGTTGTAAGGAAGTGAAATAATCTAATCTTGGTCTAGGAGAAAAATAAAGTTTAGTGGACAAGGAGCATCTAATGGATTATATTTTTAGTAAGTTCCGGTCACATACTCGAAAATGCTAAACATGTGGTGTTGGGATATTGACTTACGTTAATGGGGGGTTGTAACCCATTGAGAAGAATTTTAGAAGGCATCTTCTAACACATCCCAATGACGAAACCATAAAGTTTCATACTTGGCACGTTCTACTCAAGAATCGATCATTGTTGAAAGTATATCAAAATTTTATTTCTAATGTAGGTTTTCATGTGAAAATATGATTTCTACTTTGATATTTTGAAATATTGCCATTATATATGTTGATGGTTGAGAGGCATAATTATCATCAGTTTGGTATCTCATCACAATTTACATTGTGGAGAGGTGGGAATGACATCAAGTTGGTTTATGGCCAAATGTCCATTATCAACATAGATGATGTTTAGATGGGAAAATGGGATTTATTTTTCATTTTTCTTCCATGGAAGGTAAGTCAATACATCAAAATAACCTTCAAAAACAAGAAATTGTGGAGTTAGTTTATTGTGTCGATAACATATATTCTTATTACATGGTTTATATTGAGATATATTTATCTTCAACTAATTTTGTCATCTTAATTTATGTTTTCTTTTTACTTAAGTCTTATGTAATATGGGACTAAGTATAATAGGCCCATTAGGGTTTATTGTTTGTTTTTTTGTTGTGTCTTCTCCTATTAATAAGAGAGGGCTATACTCTTTGCAAGATATAGAAAGATGTCCGATTTCTACATGATATTAGAGCAGGATGTATAGCCTCCTCAAGACCCCTCTTCTCCAAGCCACAGCCGTTGTTATCTCCACTTCAATCTCTACTCGTCATTTGCTTTCTTCTCTACTGCTATTGATCAAGGGGGTTCTAGTCTTCTTTCTAGTCCTATCCTCTTACTAATAAGATGATATAAGAGAACGGTCTATAGAACTTTCGTCAGTTTTATGTCTAGAAGACTAGTTATTCAAAAATCCATCATATAACCTATGGCTCCATCGATATATTAACTCACTAATAAGTCCAAATGTCTATACAAAATCTTTGTTGACCTATGAAAAAGATTGTCTGACTTGTCTAACCAACTTATTAATATTCTTTCCTATTAACATCTGACAAACCAAGTCTATATGGATTCAAAAGTTAGTCTGAGTTGTTCATAACTTAGTTGACCATTAATCCAACATTGAACAAAACTATCCCACTCCTAGTATAGTGGACACAAAACATTCGAAATAAAAATGAAATATAATTACTTATATGCCCTTCTAAAAGACATACATAAAAATTTCGATAGTAATTAATCCATTTTATACCCATAATCAGATCATTTTGATTTATACTCACAGTCACATTGATTGCTGGAAATTGACTAACAACCAAGAAAGATTTTCCATTCTCTTTTATATTTCATTCTGTCAAATTCCAAGGAAGATTTTCATATATTTTGTACTAGTATTTTCTAATGTTATAAAGAATACATAATTGAATTAAATTTTTGGACATATATTTGTTCTATAATTCAAGGGTTATTGATGAAACTATGTTTAGTGGTATTGCTAACCAAGACTTTTAGATGATACTATCAACATCCTTGATGATTAATAAAATCAGCACAATTATTCATAGTTTTTTGGGTCATTGTAACACCTCACCCTTTCAATATTCAACATAACTCAGGGAAAGCTTTTATCTTGAAGGGGGATTTCACATTTATGAAATGATAGCAAATAAATACATAAATCACCATTCAAATTCAAACATTGTTCTTTGAATCATAAACTACAATTGAGTTCTATGATATGTTTAAACATTTCCAAACATGGAAAGCTACTCATAAAGGTAAACATGTCTAAATGATTGGATCGCCTAGTATGGATGGCACCCCACCATTTAGCTCATGAAGGTCTTCTAGTCCTTGCTTGCTCCTCCTGAGTCCTTACTTGCTCCCATTCCTGCGGACATCACATCCCCAACCATGCAAAGGGAAAAAACAACACATTGATAAATGGTACTGTCACTTTATAATATGAACAAAGTAAATATACTTGACATGTAGGAAAACTTGACATGAATTAAATATAAGAATTCTTGAATCATTATTAACATGAAGAATTGAATAGTAACTGTATGCATCACTATATAATGCCCCCTTAGGAGCACATGATTGCTTAGAAATCCCTTGATTTTAGGAAAGCCCTTGACGACCCCTTGAGGTCCATGATTTGTGAGAATAAAAATATTATTTTAATTCCAATTAACTTGATCATTAACATGACATTAACATTATCATTAACATGATCCTTGAACTTAGCATGATAATATTTTTCCCTATTAACATGATCTCTTAACATGTTGGTATTTCTCCCTCTTAAACATTAACATGAATTTCATGAGTCATTAATCATTAACTTTAATCATATGAACATTTTAACCATAGGACATAACATACAACAATCATCAAGCAATTTGATATAGTGAGCATGATTTAAGACATTAAACTTTAAGTCATAATGTCTACTTGTATGTGACATGTAATCAACAATAAATACTTGTGCTTTGTAGTATGACCATTACTACAGAACATGCCTTTAGCGTCGGTTAATTAAGGGCTTTAGTGTCAGTTTCCAAGCAACACCCAAGTGGGCGCCGCTAAAGGTGGAACCCTTCGGCGTAGTTTTCCCACTGACGCCAAAAAGCTTCCCGCCACCGAAAATTCGCCAGCAAAGGGACTATAGGCGTCGATTTTTAAGGAAACCGACACTATCTCCCCTGCCACCACGGCCGTGCTTCCCAGCACGACCGTGGTTACTGGCCATATTAGCTGAACTGACGTTAGTTTTGTAAGAAAACCGACGCCATATCCCCTGCCACCACGGCCGTGCTTCCCAGCATGACCGTGGTTCCTAGCCATACCAGCTAAACCGACTTCGGTTTTGTGCAAATAACCAACACCATATCCCCTGCCACCACAACCGTACTTCCCAACACGACTGTGGTTCCTGGCCATATCAGCTGAACTGACGTCGGTTTTGTACAAATAACCGACGCCATATCCCCTACCACCACGACCGTGCTTCCCAGCACGACCGTGGTTCCTGGCCATATCAGCTGAACCGACGTCAGTTTTGTGTAAATAATCAACGTCATATCCCCTTCCTACCAGCCGTATGTCTTTGGTGTCGGTTTTGTTCAAATAACCAACGCCTGTGTTAAGATTTTTTTTAATCAGTTTGTTGGCCTGCTGTATGGCTGGTCAACAGGATGAGAACCTATAGTTTAGTTCTGAACTGTAGGTTTACGACATCCATTGATATCAGCCAACAATAGGCCACAAACCTGCAAAATTAACAAGATGGACAATATTATATATATGTGATTCACACACATGTATAAGCACATTTAATTCATATTATTTTTTTATCACACACATGTAGAAACTAGTAGACCTACAGTTCCATTCATTTCATCTCTTTTCACATTCAGACACATGTAGAAACATTTATGTATTGATCATCTTCACACATATATGACAATTCATAAAAATTCATTCAAATTCACACAAAAATAAATATGAGAACAAAGTTATTCTTTATTCATCATTGTCATCATTATCAATAAAGTTATATCTAAAAATTCCCACTCTTTGTAGGGCTTTTGCCCATTCTTCTCTTACATCATCTAATTCATCCCTCGTATAGGGAGCATGTACATCGAAATGCTTTCCACCTGTGCTGAAGTCAACATTTTTAAAGACCTGCAAAGAGAATGATGTATATATATAATTAATAATATATAATAAGATTTATATATTTCATATTATCTAATGAGACTATGTATAATACATGATGTATCTTATCGATTTCCATTACGACATGTTTGATGATTAGGTCTATAAATAGCATCACATAGTAGGAACATGCCCAACTGTTATCTTGTGTAGCACACTATAAATTGAAACATACAAAATATTAAAAAATACAAATAAACACAGTTCACATAAATAATATATACATTGGAGTCAGGAAATTACTTTCACATTCTCCCAAATTAGTGACAGATCCTTTTTCATGGGGACCTTTCCTCCAGCTTTTTTGTACTCTTATAAAGCCCTACATATATTAATGTAACCCATTAAATTGCATAATTAAATAGTAATGTAGTAACAGATGTTAACAGATATAAAACATGAAATATTTCTCACGAGAATACTAGCCTTTTAATTGCATGTCTATATAATGTATCCAACGCATTTCCCGCATGATCTAGATAATAGACAGTGAACGTCTTAGGGACAATAACTAGTAACTCCCCATGCCTACTACTATAGGTAAGAAAGTTAAAAATTGATAACTCAAAATCCACAATAAAAATGTAATTTTCTTAAGTCCAAATTATAAGCAAAGTAAACTTACTCGACATTGAATGGAGCTATTATCACTATCTTCTTATTTTTACCAAAATATTCAAAAGCATCACATCAGTATGAAGTAACTGAAAAAGGGTATGTATCTACAAGACTAATCAAAGATGGAACCAAAAATCCCACATGGGAAAACCCAAAATCTCTACATATCTTGTGTAAGTGGCTGCAAAACATGTATTATGTATGCATTAATATATAAGAAACCAGATCACTGTATATAAAACAAGGTATATGGATGTATAAATAAGATCTCACCATATCCACAATTCTATCATAGATGTGTTCAGCCATTCATAACTAAACAACTCTAAAAAATATTGTATAAATATCTTGTTTTTGTATGATTGGCCTGCATTAATACCTATGCATTAATACATATGTATGCAGAACTTGTATTACATATGCATTAATATGTATGCTAAACTTGTATAAATAGATTGTTATTGTATGATTTACCTGCAGCATCCTACGGAATAGTAACAGTTATAGGCCAATTTGTATCATGTTCGTCGATTCATACTGCCACACCCTATAATTAGGACCTATCGAGGCGTGTAGGCCCCTTGGAAGCCAACTTGGTAGTCGAGGAGGTGGAGGCTGAGATGTAGTGGTTCTCATCTTTTTGACCTGTATATATAATTTCATATCAGTTGACTCATATATACACACTAACAAATTAAAGTAATGGAAATTTATCATACAATATCAGTATAGAGGACATCCGCTTCAGGCCACAATATCACTCAGCCTACTGCCTCACCAAGTGTTTCAACATCTGGGTGTGCATGAGAAAGTGCAAGATCTGTCCAGTCGGGGAATACATGTATCAGGCTCACACGTACCACACCATATGGTACTGGATACCCATGAAACATGCACCCTTTAAGGGGTGGGTAAGTCGACGCCTCTGCAACGATATATTCTTGACTTTTTAGTTGGCATGGCTTCAACCCCTACAAATTTACATAAAGAATGTTATATGCATATATACACAAACATATCATCTTGAACAAACTAGCTATTATGTCATAAAAATACTTACAGAGGACGTGCTAGGTGGTGGGTCTACAAGATTACTCCCAACCACTTCTATAGTAGGAGAAGAGCGGCCCGCTACATGTACTGTCTGAGTGGCAGGCTGAGATGCCTGCCACTTTGCCATTCCTTCTTGGATTCTCTTCTCAATTAACGAATGTACCTATACATGGATAAAAGGAATGCTAGATTCTGATTATTGAATTCCCTTTTGCAATAACATTCTAAAATAAGAATAGGTTACCTCAGCTTGTGAAAGTCCCACTTTTGGGATAGGTTTGCACTGGGATGGCCCAAAGAATGCTTTGATGCCCAAACCAGCGCCTGCACCCCGAACACATCCAGGATGCTCTGGGTTACCCAGAGCAACTGTCAGTTCATCCCTTGTGCCCCGAGAGATGAACTTGCCTTCCTTCCTCTGCTCGTGCAACTCCCGCTAATCACCATCAACAAAAATTAGTAAGTAAACATAACGATAATGAATATCGATCGATTGCTCTAAGAGTTGATTTTAACCATTTTGCAGCCGCCTCAGCAGTTGCGGGCTTTGGTATGTCTTCCTTCTTGTTTTGCCTCCCAGCTATCCACATAGCATGGTGAGGTAGAGGTGTGGGAGCAGTAGTAGATGACTCTGCAGTCTCTTGAGTAGCAGTAGGCTGAGCAGACTCAGCTTGTAGTCTTTGGCGAACACCTACACATCTTCTTGGACCCATTGAGTGGTCGTGCTCATTCAGTGCATGCCTTGCTCTTTGCGCCTCACTGAGGGCCTTTTTAGTTAGCACATTGATTTGTTTAGTAACTCTAAAGGTTAATCTTGAATAGGTGAATACATAAAAATGTATATTAATTAAATTGGGAGTGGCACTTAATACCTTGAATTCATCTGTTTTTCTTTGGGTAACAAACGCCTCCCAGTCTTTGGGGTCCAGGTAGTTCCATTGCTTTGTGGCTTCCTTCTGCCTAAATTTATTTTTTTAAAGAGAATACAAACAAAAATTATTAGTGTAGAGTTAGTGAAATAATGTTCAATGTCTAGAATTGGAAATTAATCAAGAACCTCTTATCAACATCGCATATGTAATCTCAGGTGAGATTGGTCCTATAGTTCCTTAGGACCCTCCCACAGCGTTGCATCACACATTTACGATGCATCTTTTCATCCAGATCAAATATGCTCTGCAAATTAAATAGAATTTCTATTAAGTGGTATCCAAAAAATTAGTAATCTACACAAATAGAATTACAAATAATAATAACTCACATATAGTTCCTTCCATATGTGATCTTTCTTCCCCTTAGGAACTTTATGTCAGGATTCTAGGATAGGACTGCAATGACTGCAAGTAAGAACCCCAAGATATGAAACAAATGAGTTGCGGTTCACTCCATATGGATCGAGGATATTGTCTCTTGATGAAATTGGTATGTTCCGACCTATCAACGTTAGATCTTTCATTGATACCAATGTACAGATGTTGGATGGGTATCCTTGTGGCACCTTAACATTTACCAAGCATTCACAAAAAGCTTTCTTCTCCTTTCTAGACAACGTGTAACAAGCGGGAGGTAAGTATGTTCTCCGATCGCTACTAACTACTTCTGTTAATTCTGTCTTTATTCCCATTTCCCGTAGGTCCATTCTGGATTTTAACCCATCTTTAGTCTTACTTGGTATATTCAACAGAGTACCGATGACGCTATCACATACATATTTCTCAACGTGCATGACTGATCCAACCCTATTCTAGGGCTGTATCTTGTGTCATTTTGTACTTTTATCACATTCAAATGCACTAGAATTACATGTTATGCTCCCCAATATGATTATCATTGCAAATATGCTTATGGATGGTCTTTGCACTATTTTTTAGGTACTGGGACCATGCTTAGATGGAAGAGAGAGAAGGAGGGACCCAGAGAAGGCCCCAAAGTCTCCCTCAACCTACCTTCAGTGGCCAAGAGTCATCCTCGAGCAAAGACATCCGAAAATGACCAAGTTAGAAGAGAAATCAAGAAGTCGAACCTCACCACGGCCGTGGCCACAATGCCACGGTCGTGGCTTTTTTTAGCCAAACCAACAGGTTGCAAGAGGGAAATCCATAGATCGCTCACGACCGTGGCCTCCTATCCACGACCGTGGCCACTGAAGACAACACGGCCGTGGCACCCTGCCACGGTCATGGGAATTAATTTGCAAAAAGTCAGGTTGCAATAGGGATTTGGCCTCACTGACCACGACCGTGGTCGATGCTGATCAAGATGGTCGTGGCCCCTCCCCACGGTCAGCTCCGACCCCTCCAAAACGGCCGTGTTACCCAACACGACCCTGGTGCATGCTACCCACCACGACCGTGGCACTCTGCCACGGCTGTGGCCACCACCATCTCACCACTTCCTTCACCCCACGGCCGTGTTCACCACCCCACGGTCGTCCCCCACTACCCTCACCATGGCCATGGTACACCCACCACGACCGTGGTGATCACCTACCCTATACAACTTTCCACTATTTTTCCTATTTTGCCCCCACTTAGCCCTAGATCCTATATAAGCACTAGTTGCTTCTAGGGCTCGAGGGAGAGCACCCCCTAGCCGCAATCTAGCTGCTCCCTTACATGCATTACCCCCATCCACCTTCTTCCTTGCATTCAACCCCATTTCCTCCCACTTTCCACTCATTTCCACCATAGAACCCTAGATTCTCTAGGTTTCTATCCATCCATTCCACCATTTTCATGCACCCTTGCATCCTTGGAGGGAGGAGGACGTCTACATCAAGCTTGGAGGTGAAGAAGGAGGCTTCTACATCAAGCTTCATGGAGTCCCTACTTCTTCTACCCCTTTCTTTTCCCGTTTTCATGATTATGTCTAGCTAAGCCCCCGTGTGGTGGGCTGTTTGGGATTAAAATGTTACTTTGATACCATGTTGGGGGATAAATACTTGTAATGAACTTGATTCATATTTATGATGATTACTTCTTGCTTCCATCTCTTTTCCTATCTTATTGCATGTGGTTTGTGCTTCTTGTATGAATTGCTTGTTTTGAGGTTTTTGATGACACTTCATTTCTAGGAGGAATTGGGGTGTATGTGGCAATCTTAGGAATGGCTCCTAGGTCCAATTAGTGGATCCCTTGCTAGCCCCCTTTGTTCCTACATACACATCCCTCCCCCTACAAATGAGTGTGAGATTTAAGTGGCTAGTGTAAGTGAGAGTGATGCAATTGCCTAGGGCCTTCTAAAGGCTAGAGTGGCTAGTGGCATGAGGTTAAACCCCTTCATCTCCACTCCCATCTCTACCCTCAACCCTCAATTGTCCACTATCACTTACCCTAGAAACCTAGATTTGGCCAATCTCACTAGAACTACACCTAACCCTAGTCTTCTACTAGTAGTATAGGATATGTTCTAATGGCATTGCCCTTGTTGTTTGGTTTGGTAATCTAGATATGAATTGATCACCATGCATGTTTAATGAACTCCCCCAACTAAAATCATAGTGACATTCCCCAAATGGCCCACCCACCTTAATCACTTTGCTTAAAACCCTAATCACTTAGTCTGCTTGTTAATGCTAGCTTAGTTCAATTGCTTTAGTCTAACTTAGTCAATTGCTTAGTTTTACTCTTCAGTGTTAACTTAGGCTCTTGCTCTTGCTAGTGGTTAGTCTAGTTCTTTTTTGCTTCTTGCCTTGCTAGAGTAGTGTAGCCCTTTTTGTTCCTGCTTAGTTAGTTTGATAACTTAGTTCACTAATTTGCTTGCTCTTTAATAATTTAGTTTCCTTTTCGCATCTCTTACTTGCTCATTATTGTAATCAACCAACAATCAACCTTAAAACCCTAAAAACCTTACTCTCCGCACTAGGAACGTAGCTCACGCCGTCTAACTCTAGCGCCCCCACTATCTCCACGGATCGACCCCGTACTTGCCACCTCACCTATACTACGGCACGACCCCGTGCGCTTGCGGGTGTAGTGTCTTAGTAAATGTAGGTAGTTAGTGTGGGACCATACAAATATCGAAAGCAAAGATCCCATCTCTCCCGTGCCTCCCGACCTCGTGGATTGCACTTGTTGCAAGCCTATAGCGGAAGGGCACCAAGCTTTCTGGCGCCGTTGCCACCGTCCAATCTCTCCCAATCGCATCTCCATATCCATTTCCATCTCCATTCCGCCCAGCAACTCCCCTACACAAAACCTCCACAAAACCCCTTCCATTCTCACCCAAATCCACCACTAATCATATAACCACCCTCCGTACATCACTATCCTTCCATTCCACCCATAAAACCACACCCACACCACCTTCTCCACCAAATCCGAAAATCTCCCTCCTACACCACTTTCACCTCCATTTCCGCAATGAAGAAGATTGGGAAGGCTATCACAAAGGGGACGAACATCCTCACTGGAGGGAAACGACATTCTAAAAATGCCTCCTCCGATGTGTCTGTTCCATCCCACACCCCATCACCTACCGCTTCCGCCCACCATTCCCTCCGTCGGTTGCAATCGGTGAGCGGATCACACTCCCGCTCATCCGATAGCCACCACATCACAGACGCTACCTACAAGGGAGAAGACGAAGAAGAGGAGGAGTCCATGGGGGTCGACATGGACAACCTCATTGATGAGATTGAGCCGGCGACCGCAAAAAGAAACCAGAGATCCAAAGCGGCGCCGTCCTCATCCAGGCTGCCTCCAAAGCCCGCACCACCCCGCCACTCGACATCCAGTGTGGCGGCGAGACGTGATGTGCAGCCACAACCCTCGTGGAAATTGCAGCACGACGAGGAGCAGTCGACCCACTGGTACAATTTTGATACCAGCTCGGGGTCGCAATCCTATGCGATGGAGGAAGAACAAGATAGTGAGGAGGAAGAGGTGGAGCTGAAGCCGTAAGGAGAAGATGTTAGGACATTTTTGGAGGCAGACAGAGAGAAGACCCTAGGCAAAGCACCGGCGGGGGTGTCCTATGGTAGAGGACACAGGAAAAAGAAAGTTGATCTTATCTACCCTGAGTGCATGATGAGGCGAGTCGTCCCCACCATGTACGGGTCTCAGAAAGTGATCGATGATCTAGGGATCAAGGAGGCAGTGGAAAGGAGCTTAAAGAGAATTGGGTTGCGGGACATCCTTTTCACACCGCAGCCAACCAATGTCGCCTTGACCCAAGAATTCTTCGCTTCTCTCGAAAGGACTAAAGTGAGGGGTTGTGACGCAATCAAATTTGCCATAATGGGCAATGTGCACACCCTCACTGCCACTTAGCTGAACGGGATATTTGCTGCAAGTCCTGAAGAGGCCATCAAGATGGATGACGGCTTGTTAGAGAAGGTGAAAGAACTGGATTATGCCTATTTCTGGGAGACAATCATAGGCAGTGGCGTGTACGACGCAGGAAGATAAAAAATAGCCGCCATAAGCAATCCAAAGATGCTCTATGTGCAGAAGGTCGTGGCGAACACTATTGTAGGGAGGTATGATAATCAAGGCTCCATTTCAAAAAAAGATATGTTTGTCTTGATATCAATGTACCTCAAGAAGCACCTCGACCTTGGTGTTCTATTGATTGATCATATGAAGTCCATACCATACAAGAGCACAAAACCCTTTGTCATGGGTGGGTTTGTGACTTTGATTGCACTAGCGCTAGGATACGATCTCTCGGGGTTACATGACGCACTTGAGGCAGAGTTTGTTGACCTCAACTACTTGGTGCGCTCACACACTATAAAGATAAAGGAAAAGAAGATGATCTATCTTACTACTAGTGTGCCGGACTTCGAGCTCGAGTTGCCATACCATGCGGTGCCTCTTCTTTCCACGTTGGGAACTAATTTCAATCTGAAAGAAAAACTTTTCAAATGGCAGCAAGAACATCCACGAGAGACGTATGCAAGGGAAGCCACTACCGTACATGAAGAAATCGCTGAATCTAATGTACAAGGGTAGGAGCATGAAGCAGAAGAAGAACGGCAGCCCTGAAGAACTAGAAGGAGGGATGAGGGGACATCCCAGCTGCAACCGCCCTCAGGGAACGCCTATGACATGGCTACCATCAAGGTGCACCTTGAGAGTATTCAGAAGACTCAAGGTGACATGCAACTTGTCCAGCAGTACATGTGGAAAGATCAACATCAGATGCACTATCAGATCAACCACTTGTACCAATACCAACATGCCCAGGCAGCACGAAACCCCAAATGGGGTGCAGACTTTTGGGGTGGTATAGCTGGACACCCACAGGCGTATCCTCCACCCCAGGACGACTACTGGGGTCACTATTACCAGCATCCTCCGTCAAGCTCAGCTCCAGACTCGGCTCCTCCTTCAGATCCTCCGAACATGCCAGACCAGCCACTATAGCCATGACACTTCCCCTATCTCCCCTAAGCTATAGTTTTATGCTGAGGACAGCATGATTCTAAAGTTTGGGTGGGTAGGGCGGTACGCATCATCCTATCTCTCTATTTTTGGTCATTTTTATATCTCCCTACCATCTAGTTTAGTTTTACTATTTTTTTTCTTTTCATTGCATCTTTGCATAACATGTTGTTGATTTCTGCATTTTTGAGTATTTTTTCAAAATTTTTGCTTTTTCAGCCATGCATTGCATATCATGTAGTTTTTGCTAATTTCTGCATGGTTTTAGCTAGGATTTACTTGCTTTTTACCTAAAGTTGTGATTGAATGTGATTTAGTGCAATGTGGCACCTTTTTGGCCAATGTTGCCCAGATTTGATGTGTCTTGTCCAAAAAGCATGTTTTGACTCAATCTTTACCATATTGAATGAAATTGCTTATCGTTGACAAATACAAGATGATATGCTATGATGAAGTATTATGTGGTATCAACGAGTGACTTCTTACACGCTCATCACCTCCCTTGGGAATGTGTTGGTTTGATTGAATTATGATCTGAGCAAGCATAGAACGTTTAATGTTTGTGGAGTTACTGGTTTGATATATGGATTTCATTTGGTTCATTCATGTGATGTGATAACTATGGTGAAGTGTTGGACTAGTTTTCATGAAGGAGACCTTATGTAGAAGAGTATGCCAAGTGACCCCTCTTTGACCCGACCACTCTTTCATCATCTTCATACCTCTCCGCCTCATAAAAAGATGCCAAAGCGCACATATTAGCCGTGGCCACCTCCAAAAGTTTGGGGTGGCCACATCTTTATCTCCCCGCTTCACTCTATCCACCATATGCCCTATCTACACCAGGGGCAAGAAAAAAAAAGAAAAGAAAAGAAAAAGAAAAACAAAACAAAATAAAAGGATGCTCCTTTTTAAGAGCATTCAAATAAAGAAAAGATGAGTGTGTAAAAACACTCCAAAAATCTTACCACATCCCTTTCTTCCACTTTTATACCCATTGAGCTAGGAAACTTCAAACCTAGCTCACTTTATCCCTTTTCTGCAGCCATGTGGGTCATTTGGCATAACTTGAAGCATAAGGTTGAACGCATGAAAGTGAAACAACACTCCTAGTCATCGGCGATTAACATCATCATGAAATGGTCTACCCGGAACCCTATGAATGAGATATTGACGACTTGTGCAATCCATGCATTATATGTGAAGTTCATGTGCTCTGTGCTCTCTTCATGGTTGGTTTGTGAAAGAAGAAGAGGAGGGAAGTGATTTGCATGTACCTAGTCACCTTTGATCCCATTTAGTATTTGTCGCACGTCATATTGTATTTGTCATATCTTTTAATTGTGGAAAATGGAAAAGAGATTGAGTTGGAGCATACTTGAGGACAAGTATGTTTCAAGTTTGGGGTGGTGATCCAACCCTATTCTAGGGATGTATCTTGTGTCATTTTGTACTTTTATCACATTCAAATGCACTAGAATTACATGTTATTCTCCCCAATATGATTATCATTGCAAATATGATTATGGATGGTCTTTGCACTATTTTTCAGGTACTTGGACCATGCTTAGTTGGAAGAGAGAGAAGGAGGGACCCAGAGAAGGCCCCAAAGTCTCCCTCAACCTACCTCCAGTGGCCAAGAGTCATCCTCGAGCAAAGACATCCGAAAATGACAAAGTTAGAAGAGAAATCAAGAAGTCGAACCTCACCACAGCCGTGGCCACAATGCCACGGTCGTGGCTTTTTTTAGCCAAACCAACAGGTTGCAACAGGGAAATCCATAGATCGCCCACGATTGTGGCCTCCCAGCCACGACTGTGGCCACGGAAGACAACACGGTCGTGACACCCTGCCACGGTCGTGGGAATTAATTTGCAAGAAGTCAGGTTGCAACAGGGATTTGGCCTCACTGACCACGACCATGGCCGATGCATCAAGACGGTCGTGGCCCCTCCCCACGGTCATCTCCGACCCCTCAAAAACGGCCGTGTTACCCAACACGGCAGTGGTGCATGCTACCCACCACGACTGTGGCACTCCGCCACGGCCGTGGCCACCACCATCTCACCACTTCCTTCACCCCACAGCCGTGTTCACCACCCCACGGTCGTCCCCCACTACCCTCACCACGACCATGGTACACCCACCACGACCGTGGTGATCACCTACCCTATACAACTTTCCACTATTTTTCCTATTTTTCCCCCACTTAGCCCTAGCTCCTATATAAGCACTAGTTGCTTCTAGGGCTCGAGGGAGAGCACCCCCTAGCCGCAATCTAGTTGCTCCCTTACATCCATTACCCCCATCCACCTTCTTCCTTGCATTCAACCCCATTTCCTCCCACTTTCCACTCATTTCCACCATAGAACCCTAGATTCTCTAGGTTTCTATCCATCCATTCCACCATTTTCATGCACCCTTGCATCCTTGGAGGGAGGAGGACGTCTACAACAAGCTTGGAGGTGAAGAAGGAGGCTTCTACATCAAGCTTCATGGAGTCCCTACTTCTTCTACCCCTTTCTTTTCCCATTTTCATGATTATGTCTAGCTAAGCCCCCTTGTGGTGGGCTGTTTGGGATTAAAATGTTACTTTGATACCATGTTGGGGGATAAATTCTTGTAATGAACTTGATTCATATTTATGGTGATTACTTCTTGCTTCCGTCTCTTTTCCTATCTTATTGCATGTGGTTTGTGCTTCTTGTATGAATTGCTTGTTTTGAGGTTTTTGATGACACTTCATTTCTAGGAGGAATTGGGGTGTATGTGGCAATCTTAGGAATGGCTCCTAGGTCCAATTAGTAGATCCCTAGCTAGCCCCCTTTGTTCCTACATACACATCCATCCACTTACAAATGAGTGTGAGATTTAAGTGGCTAGTGTAAGTGAGAGTGATGCAATTGCCTAGGGCCTTCTAAAGGCTAGAGTTGCTAGTGACATGAGGTTATACCCCTTCATCTCCACTCCCATCTCTACCCTCAACCCTTAATTGTCCACTATCACTTACCCTAGAAACCTAGATATGGCCAATCTCACTAGAACTACACCTAACCCTAGTCTTCTACTAGTAGTATAGGGTATGTTCTAATGGCATTGCCCTTGTTGTTTAGTTTGATAATCTAGATATGAATTGAGCACCATGCATGTTTAATGAACTCCCCCAACTAAAATCAAAGTGACATTCCCCAAACGGCCCACCCACCTTAATCACTTTGCTTAAAACACTAATCACTTAGTCTGCTTGTTAATGCTAGCTTAGTCCAATTGCTTTAGTCTAACTTAGTGAATTGCTTAGTTTTACTCTTCAGTGTTAACTTAGGCTCTTACTCTTGCTAGTGGTTAGTCTAGTTCTTTTTTGCTTCTTGCCTTGCTAGAGTAGTGTAGCCCTTCTTGTTCCTGCTTAGTTAGTTTGATAACTTAGTTCACTAATTTGCTTGCTCTTTCATAATTTAGTTTCCTTTTCACATCTCTTACTTGCTCATTAGTGTAATCAACCAACAATCAACCTTAAAACCCTAAAAACCTTACTCTCCGCACTAGGAACGTAGCTCACGCCATCTAACTCTAGCGCCCCCTCTGTCTCTGCGGATCGACCCCGTACCTGCCGCCTCACCTATACTACGGCACGACCTCGTGCGCTTGCGGGTGTAGTGTCTTAGTAGACGTAGATTGTTAGTGTGGGACCATACAAATATCAAAAGCAAAGATCCCATCTCTCCCGTGCCTCCCAACCTCGTGGATTGCACTTGTTGCAAGCCTCTAGAGGAAGCACACCAATGACATCGATACAATGCCTGACTGTCAAAGAACTCCAATAAGGAAGATCCCAAAAATATCGACTCCTTCTTGAATAAAGACTTGTCACTCCGTGTGTCCATCGTACATTGTGATCTCTTACCAAATTCATTGGTGATGTCTTTTAATCTTTCATAAATGTCCTCCCTTGATATAGGTTTAGGTGCACTCTGTTCCTCATTTCGTCAATTGAATGCTTTGCGTAACGTACGATACATATGAAATTTTGGAAGAAACCTTCGATGACCAAGATATACAGTCTTTCCGCTGTGTTTTAGTCGTATTGAATCAATGTTCTCTTCACATATAGAACACGGTTTAGATCCTTTGACACTATATCCAGACAAATTCCCATATGCTGGAAAGTCATTCACAGTGCAAAACAACATAGCGTGCAAACAAAATGTCTCTCTTCGTGAAGCATCATAGGTCATCACACCTTCACCCCAGAGCTTCTTCAAGTCATCAATCATAGGTTCAAGATAAACGTCGATATCATTTCCAAGTTGTTTAGGGCCCGATATAAAAAACGACATCATAACGTACTTATTTTTCATACACAATCAGGGAGGAAGATTGTATATAACAAGCATAACTAGCCAAGTGTTATGTTGGCTGCTCAATGTCCAGTACAGATTCATCCCATCTGTACAAAGTCCAAGTCTTAGATTCCTATCTTCTTCACCGAATTCAGGGTACAATAAATCAATCTTCTTCCACTGTGGGGAATCATACACATGTCGTAGGATCCCATCATTATTTTTCTTAACATCTACATGCCACCTCAAATTCTTCACATCTATAGGATTGGAAAACAAGTGTTGAAACTATGGTATTATAGGTAGATACCACATCAGCTTGGCAGGAGAACCAGTTTTGGACTCCCCTGAAGTCGTCAATTTATACCTTGATGCACCACATTTCGGACAATCTTTCAAATCCACATAGTCCTTTTGAAATAATACACAATCATTCGGGCATGCGTGTATCTTCTTGGCATCCATTCCCATTGGGCACAAAAATTTCTTTAATCAGTATGTTGAGATTGGAAGCTCGTTTCCTTCAAGAAGCATTTCTTTCAATAAAGACAACAATGACGTGAAGCTTTTGTCGCTCCATCGATTGTTAGCTTTCAATTTATACAATCTCAACACAGTGCTAAGCTTCATAAACTTACAACCTCTGTATAAAGGTATCTCAGCATCATGCACAATGTTTCTAAACATGGGAGGTGAATCGGTGTGCTTTACCCCCACAACTATCCAACATCGCATCAACAATGTCTACTGGAACTGGTTCGTTCACATCTACATCATCGAAGGCAATTTCTTCTTCCACACAAGCACTGCTATCGACATCCATTGATTTTAGGTTTAAAATCTCTCCATGCCTGTGCCATTCTGTATAGCCTTGTACAATCCCATTGCACATGACATGACTTTTGATTTCTTCACCAGTGTTGACTTTCAAGTTGTTACCGCAATGCCTACATGGACAGTAGAACCTATCTCTAGTTTGCTTCCTATGTTCCTCGGTAAATCTAATAAACTGGTCAAGACTAAAAATAAACTCGGGGGTGCAGCAATTTGGAATGGACATCCATGATCTATCCATTCTATGATCAAATAGAAAACAAGTATATATTAGAACAAGATTAGGGTCTAGTGTTAAAAGATTAGGCTTTATGGTTAAAACTTTAGGGTTTAAGGTCTTATATATACTTAATGGTTAAAACATCCTAAGTGAGATTTGGTGTTTAAGAATAGTCCCAAACCTTGGACTATCCAAGATTTACTCCTAATGAGTAAATCTTGGATGGGTTTCTAGGCCAACAAATATATGTGCTGTCATTCTTATATATAATAAATGTGTACCACCTATCCCATTCTTGAACACCTAATCTCACTAGTAAGTGTATAATGTGTATTGGGTTTTCAAGAAAATTTCAGCAGCATTTCCCCGCTGTTCTCTAAGTACATATGTACTTAGAGAACAAACAGGGAAATGCTACCGAAATTTTTTTGAAAACCCAATACACATTATACACTTACATCCTAAGTGAGATTAGGTGTTCAAGAACAATCCCAAACTGGGGACTATCCAAGATTTACTCCTAATGAGTAAATCTTGGACGGGTTTCTAGGCCAACAAATACATGTGTTGTCATTCTTATATATAATAAATATGTATAAACTACATGCAAAATGGTTAATCCTAATCTATAGAGAATTATTAAATAATAAATCAAGAAATAAATAGTTTTAAACATGCAATAATTCACAATGCATGTTATAAACTAAAGGCAACATGGTTAATCCCCACACTCCAGTAGACAGACTAACCTTAAATATAGTGATGTATAAGAGATTAAGAAAAATATTTCTTAGGTAAGAGTAAGATGAAGCTCATTGATAATATAGAAAAGGGGTGGGTGGGGCTGACCTTGGGCCCTTAGTTGATATTACATCAATGTACTACTGATTTCCAAGATAGGATAGATGAGACTAGAGTTCATATTAGATGAAAAAATAACAACTTAGGACAAAGTCCATCATTAAAGTCCCAAACTCAAGATATATGCACAACTAGCATCAAATATAGGACAAAAGGGTAGATTAGAACCCTAATTTACTCAAACATGTATAAAAATTACCCTAATGACAAAAGGGCTAGGAATGTTTACTAGACATTATATGTAGCCCTAATCATCATATTTAACATACTACGTTATTATGAACATCCAGATCAGATTAAGATAATACTATGTTATAACCATTGGTTTAATAACCCTATTTCCGCATGTACATGATTATCAACTTTAAAACCCTATTATTCATTGAAATCATTCTAATTCAATTTAAGATGTTGGGATCGCATAATTATATACTGACATAAAAATATATAAAAGAGTCATAATTAACATGATTAACAACATGCTCATCAAACTAGGGTTTTCTTGAATATCATTTAATATTTGTGTACTAACTATACCTTTGTAACAAGAAGAAAATAGAGATTTAAGTATATTTTATTCACAATCTACACATTTTTATGATCAAAACCATATACAATATGTCTATAATTGGAGCTAGCATTTATTTCCTACATTATTGGCAATTTTAATGTGAATCTGACCAGCCAATGGTGGTCGAGCAGGAGCAGGGTACCTTCTTGAGGGCAGAGGAAGAACAGGAGGAAGAAGAGCAGGAGTAGTGTACCTTCATGGTGTCACCGGTGGCAAATAGGTGCACATGAGCTGTGGTCAGAGCAACGACATAGAGAGCAGGGAGCAGGCCTAGGAGAGTCGCGACCGACCTGGAGAGTAGTGGCCAGAGAGCCACAACAAATGGTGGCGACAGAGGCACGCGGTGACTGGCGGTGGCGACGACAGTGACCAGATCACCAGACGGCGGCACAGGAGGAGGCAGAGGAGCAATGAGTGGTGGTGAGCAGAGGAATCGCCAGAACCCTCAATCGCGGAATGAATGAAACAGAAGGGGAAGAGTCTGGCTCACGCGGGTGCTGTTAAGTTACCAATAGGCGTCAGTTGTTAAAAACAACCAACCCTAAAAACTATAGGCATCGGTTTACCAACAAAAAACTGACACTATTGTTCACTTATAGTCGTCGGTTCTAACTAGAAAAAATGACGTCTATCTTTATATGCTGACAAAAATAAATATTCTCGAATTAAGACCATAGTCATCGGTTTCCGTATAAAAACTGATGCTAATGGGAGGTGAAAATTTTCATGGTTAAGCGCGTGAAAACAAAACGACATCGGTTATTGTAAGACAATCGACGATAAAAATTTGTCAAATTTCTGTCTCGCGGAAAACCTTTAGTCGTCAGTTTCTTTTTTAACAATCGACATTGTATGTTAAATTTTGTAGGTAATTTTTTTCACTGGAAAATTTGGATTTGGCAGTTAATTTTAGGCGTCGGTTACTTATTAAGGAACCAACACTAAATAAAAGTGATACCCATGTCTGGTCGCCCTTCACATATAGATGTCGATTTTTTTATTTAACTGATGCCTTCTGTTTTAGGCGTCAGTGTAATTATACAATCGACACCTTTAAAAATGACGTTATAAGCCATTTATGTAGTAGTGGACCCATTTAGCTTGGATCAAAGCTGATCCTAAGATAGCCTCTCTGATCTTTGATTCAAACCTAGGTCAAATCTCCTCCCTTGTCTTGATTAGGCGATATATACATGTTAATAAACATTATTAATCAATACTTTATATTGATCTTAGGTTGATTTAGAGTGAATTAGGTGTTGGATCTAGGGCTCTAGAGAGGGGGTGAATACATATTCAAAACTTGCACAAGAATAGTTAGACCTTCAAATTATATCAATTGAAACTAAATGCTAAAAGTGAATTTGAAGTCCTATCTAAACAAGCATAGCAAGGGAGGAGATTGAAACAAAAACTTAGACATGGTGTTTAGATTGGTTCCAATCTCCAAACTAGGAGACTGTCAATCCACTACCTAGAGAGGTCAACCTTTAGGACTTTGCAACCCATGCATACTTATATTCCATTATAAGACATACAAGAAGTCCATCTTACACCTAAGGGCTTACCTATCCAACGACTAGTCTTATACCCCACGACAAGTCTTACCCACTCTTGCAAGAAACTCGATTCCTTCTCGTAGGACATCTCCTCCTTGCAACAAGTCTTCATCCTTGAGGTTTTACTCACCAAGCTCCTTGGATCTTCTGCCTTGTCCTGCTCCTTCACTTGGAGAAGATTTTCACACCTTCTTCAGCCTTTAAGAAGAACAACAACAACCCCTTCACTCAGAGAAGATCACTTCAGTCTTTTCTATTTGAGAAAAGGGATTGGAAAGATGGGAGGATGGAGATCTTTACAAATTAACAATGAGGTATCTCTTTTACAACATGCCTAACTCACTCATAATCATGAAATCCTTTGTAAAAGAGAGAGAAAGGGGCTCAAAGGGGTTCAACACACTCAACTATAGCAAGGACCAAGGATAGCATGAATGAGAAACCTTGGAATGAACTCTAAGGGATCCTATTTAAAGCTAGGGGTGTTCCTTTATGTGTGGGATCACTTAAGCACAAAAAATAGACATTTTACATCTTGCTACAGATCTATTATTATTTCTAACAACTCTCTAAATGTTGGAATCACTTTTTTTTGCATTTTCCGTATAATGTATTCTGTTGAGTTTCAATAAAGGTAACTCAAACGATCCACTATCTGACAAAGTCGAGTTTGTCATGATATAATTTGATCGATCAACTAAAATCAATTTTGGTCAGAAAGTTGGTCGATCGAGTTCTGTGAGTGTATAACTTGACCGATCCGATTATTTCCAAAAATCCATCACTGATCGATTGAGATTCAAACTCGACCGATGAAGTTGTTGTGATGAATTTCCCAAAATGATTTCTAAGTGATCGAATGATGGAATCAAGTGTCCCTAATTTTTTCTCATCTTAGTTACAAGCCATATCATCAATACAATGATTACAAAAAAGGTGGTTTTTAGTGATTTCCCAAATGTGCATTTGCAAAGCTTTTGATTTGAACTTGGACAAGCTAGGGCTTGGTGAATTTGATCCTTTTCATGTACCTAATGACTGAAATCAATCTCAAACAAACATATTAGATACATATGAATGGAATTGTTAAGTCATTATCAAAATAGGGACACTATATTACTCTCAATTTGACATTCTCGTCCTTTTTGACAATGACAAAACCATTCCTTAACATATTGAAAAGGATATATAAAGTTATACCTTGTCCTTGTGAATTGCAAGGGGATTCATTATTTTAACAATGTGAATTGCTCTCCCTCAATCTATTCTCACACTTACTTGCATAGTTAGTCTTTCTACACAAAGATATATAACATGTATGCTACATGGTCCTTTAGCAAGTCATATGATAAACCATATACTTAGATAAGAAAATGATCACATAGGAAATTAAATCAACATGGTTGAGCTTCAAAATATCAAACTTCTCTCCTCCTTTTGGCATTATCAAAAAGTAAGGGGGGTAGAAGAGCTTAAAAATAGGTCTTTTTCAAGCACAACTAAAACAAGTAACCATAAGATAAAGCATTCAACCACAAAACACACATAAAACAGAGATGAGAGAGAAGAAAGAAACATGTGCCATAATCAAAATATGGAAAGCATACCAATAAATCATATGATAGAGCATACATAGAGTTATTATACATATGATTAAGATTACAACACATAAGTATGTTATCAAAACAAATACAAGCCAGAGATGAAACCAACATGATGATACAAATAGTACAACTCAGATAATGTGCCCAGATGTCTTTAGTACAAAATAATCTTGAAAGATATATATGATCAACATATAAGAGATAAAAACTAAAGCATCTAAACATATAGGATATCTATGCCCACAATATCATTATCTACCTCATCATCATCAGCTCCAGGCTCATAGTCCTCATCTCTATCTGAAGGTGCAGTAGAGACCAAAACTTCACCTTCATCACCAGAGCCATCAGAACCAACATCAGGGCCATCATCCTCAGAGGCCTCCTCATCATTAGTAGTAGCTTCCTCATTAGCTTGGTCGGACATCTCCTCATCGACAGAAGGAACGAAGTCACGACCGAGCCACATGCCATTTTGCTCATCCCAAGACATGCCAAGATCATGGAGCTCCTTGCCCTGATGGAAACTGGGAGCAAAGTGCCAAGATCGACAAGCAGTGTAGCTATGGGCCTAGCAGGAAGAGGTAGCACTCCAGGGGTAGGTCCACCAACAATAGAGGGTGTGACAGCAGAAGCAGTAGGTGGAGGGGCCGGGTAGAAATGATTTATGCATAGGAATCATAATCACCACCTGGGTAGGGCTGGTTAGTAGGGTAACGACGGGCACATGATAGGTTCATGGTTGACATGATCTGGTAGAGATCCTGATACAGATATTGCTCCTAAACCTATAGGTTGTACGATTGTTGATGCACCATGTAACCCATGAGGGCTTCATTGGGTACATGAAATGTGGTGCAGGAAGGTCAAGATGGAGGTGGAGGAGAATGTTCCTGGGTGGAGGTAGAGGCTTTGGGTGTGGTGGAAGAAGATGTAGGAGAAAAGGTTTTCTTGACTGTGGTCTCACTTTTACAAACTCCTTTTCTTGAGGGTTTGTAATGAAGATCATGAAAAAGAGACTTCTTAGTCACAAAGGAGAAGAGACCACAGATCAGGGATGGGTAGGGTGGGTGGGTGCCACAGGTACTCTTCCTAGAGTCAAAGCAGGTCATGTGGTGGAGAATGTATCTAGACCACTTGAATCCTATGTTCTTCAAAAGACAATACATAATCATTGCGGTATTCTCTGCAATTTCAGTTTGATTCTTCTTGAGGTGAATATTCCAGTTGACTACCAGAGCAAGTATGTGGTTTTTGAGACCCAAGGAAGAGGATGGGATGGTGAACTTATTCCTATAGGGTGTATGAAGCTTCTTCAAGAACTTATGAATATTATGGAAAGTAATATCATATTTCTTGTAGAAGGACTCAGGGTCAACCAAGTCAAAATACTCAGGATAGCCTTTCCTCCATGTGTCGGTTACCT
Organism: Alisma plantago-aquatica; assembly: GCA_963693085.1. Taxonomy (NCBI): domain Eukaryota; kingdom Viridiplantae; phylum Streptophyta; class Magnoliopsida; order Alismatales; family Alismataceae; genus Alisma; species Alisma plantago-aquatica. Next base: position 1,350,578,489 of record OY856412.1, read on the forward strand.
CAGTACCATTGAAAAACATGTTCAAGGTATCTTCTGAGATAGGGAATTTCTTATCGACAATCATGGAAGTGATAATCACTTGAGTATTGGGAGGGGTCATAGAGAGTCATAGTTCCATGAAAAATTGGCATAAAATTCATTGACCGCCTTTGTGCTTGTAATGGAATAATGAAAGCACCAACATTCGACACTCATGGCTTCTAGGTTATGGTTTTAAAGAAACTCAACTACATCATCTATCACATATTGTTTATGCGGGCGAGGCACATATAAGGCACAAAAAGGAAAAGGGTCCTAGGAAGGAGCTCCTTGTACCTATTTAGAGCTTTGGTTGAAACAAAGAAGATATCATTGAAGGGAATGAGGCGAGAGTTTGAGGATGACTATGGTGCTCCAGAAGGTGTGGTCCTCTTTCTTCTATTTGAGGCCATGTAGGTGAAATGGAGAAGAGTGAGAGACCAAAAAAGAGAGAAACACCACCAAAGTTCATATAACCACCTAGGGAAGATAGGAAAAGGTGCTAGGTTGGTCAAACAAAGGCTGGATAGGGTTAGGGGAGGGAAGGTTGAGGCTAGGATTGAGAGAATAAGAGTGCTAGAGTGAGGATCGGTCGACCTTTCTCTAGTTTAGAGGGAGAATAGTCAACCAAAACCTACTTAAGAATTTGTCTAGCCCGACCATTGGTTGAGTTCTGAGAGAAAGAAACTCGACCGAATGGCTTTTTACAAAATCCCTTGGCCACCGATCGACCGGGTTAGCAACTCGGCCGACAGAAGTTCTGTCCCAAACTTAGAAATTCTATATTTTAATCATTTGACTGCTAATTAAATTTATTTTTTGGGTATATTTTATATTTTAGACATGCTTAGGCATATATCACTCATGATTATGTACTATTTACTGATAAAATAATCATTTGCAAAAAATACCCAAAACAAGCGAAAAACAAGGCATAAGAACATGAAATTTTAGCACTTCAGCAAACAAAGGTGAACCAGACATGAGGAAAGCATATAGTATAGATAGAAACTAGCTATATGGAAGATCAATATCATCCAAAGAAGTTATGAGCAGTATAGATTTAATAAAATTAAATTTCTCTCTACCTAGAGGTTTGGTAAAAATGTCCACCAACGGATTTTTCCATGTCCACAAGCATGATATAAATATCCTTTTTAGAAATGTGATCACAAAGAAAATGATCACGAACCCCTATATGCTTGTCTCTACCATGAATATAGGATTTTAAGATAAATTGATTGCACTAATATTATCACAATAGATAGGAGAAGCATCAAAATAGATGTTAAAGTCATGGAGCATTTGCTTCATCCATAGGACCTCAGAACAAAAACTCCCAGTTGCAATGTATTCAACCTTGATAGTTGATAGAGCCATTGTACTCTATTTCCTAGAAAACCAAGACACCAAGCATGGTCCTAGGAGGAATAAAGTGCCACTTGTGCACTTTTTGTCAACCAAACATCTTGCGTAATCAACATCACTATAAGAAGTAAGAGTAAAGTCCCTTGACTTAGCATACCATAGTCCAAAATTTTGTATTTTGGCTAAGTACCTTAAAATCCTCTTAACAACTATAAGATGTGACTTCTTAGGACTTGACTAAAAGTGACAACACAAGCCAACACTAAACAATATTATAGGTCTAGAGGCAGTTAAATAAAGTAAATTTCTAATCATATCTCTATAGAGCTTCTCATCTACCTTTTCACCTTCTTCATCTTTTTCAATATTGGAGGTGTTTGACATAGGGGTATCCAATGGTTTGGTGGTTTCCATCCCAAAGTCCTTAAGTAGCTCACTTGTATACTTGTCTTGGTTGATGAATTTCCCATTTTTAGTTTGCTTGATTTGAAAGCCAAGGAAGAATGTAAGCTCACCCATCATGCTTATCTCAAACTCACTGTACATAAGATCACAAAAATCCTTACAAAGATCAAAAGTAGTTCCACCAGAAATGATATCATCAACATAAATTTAAATTATAAGAAAATTGTTAGAAGTGTGTTTTAGAAATAAGGTAGAATATACTTTTCCCATGATATGGCCATGATCTAAGAAAAAGTTATTTAGTTTCTCATACCATGCTCGAGGTGATTGTTTGAGACCATAGAGAGCTTTTTTCAATAGATAAACATGGTTAGGAAAACTATCATGTTCAAAGCCCAGAGGTTGTATAACAAACACTTCCTCCTCATTGTACCATTCAAAACACAATTTTAACATCCATTTGATATAGTAGGAAATTTTTGTAACTAGCAAAAGCAAGAAACATTCTAATTGAATCAAGTCTAGCTATAGGTGCATATATTTCATCAAAATCTATACCATCATGTTGATTGTAGCCTTGAACCACTAACTTTGCTTTGTTTCTTACCACCTTGCCACTTTCATCCAACTTGTCACGCTACACCCAATTGGTGCCAATGATCTTTTTTTCACATGGTCTTGGCATTAGAGCCCACACTTTGTTCTTCTTGAATTTCTCTAGTTCTTCCTGTATTGCTAGGATCTACTCATCACCCCTAAGAGCTTCTTTGACATTCTTTTTATCAGGATGTGAGATGAAGGCATTGTTGACTTGTTCATTGTTGTAGGTAGCCCACAAATTCACTCTTTCAAAGGGTTAACCTATGATTAGCTCTTTAAGATGATTCTTTGCAAAGTAGGGAGTTGAATCCTTCTTTTCTTCATCTATCTCTTCTTCTTGAGTGGCCACCTCTTTTCCTTTTTAAGTGATGTTGAGTTCTTTTAAGATAGGAATTACTTCATATGCACCATCATCATTAATAATAACCTTATAAATAGAGAGTTTAGTTTCAATAAATTTGGCATTAATAGATTCTTCTACTTTAGATAGATCAACATTATACAGTCTAGTCGAGATGGAGGAGCGTAGTGGGGGTGGCATCACTGGCGATTCGGAAGGTGATTCTTCCCTAGGTCACACTCCTCCATGATCTTATATGAGCTTTGCTACCAGGGTTTGGTCAGAATCTTATTAAGAAGTCATGGAGAAAGTTGTTTCAAGTGCCAAAGAGAAATACCAACACTCTCCTAGAAAAGGCAGAGAATGATTTGCATGAGGATAGGTTGATATATCTGAAGAAGGAAGTTGTGGAGAATCCTGAGATGTGGAAGAACTACCTTGTGGGTTACATTGTCGGGTTTAAAGCCCCATCTCCCTACTCTGGAAATGTACTTTGCTAAATTTTAGAGAATCAAAGGTACAATTGAAATCATTGGTAGGGGAAATGGTTTCTTCATTGTCAGGATCTCGGATAACCAGGATTTAGAAGATGTCCTTGAAGGTGGGATTTGGACGGTAAAGGGTAAACTAGTGGTTTTAATGAGATGGAAGTCGGGTGATGTGATTACGAGGTTTGAACTAATTGTTATACTGATTTGGGTGAGGGTTCATGACATTCCTCTGGAACTCTGGGATAAGAGGATGTTCGACCGCATTGGGTCATTCTTGGGCTTTCCATTGTGTTCTAATAGGCTTACAAGTGAATGAAAGAGGATGGAATTTGTGAGATTCCAAGTTTTTAATCCTGTAGATTTTAGTTATCCTTCTGAATTGGAATTATGCTCAGATGAGGGGAAGGTTCATATCATTAAATTTGAGTATGAATGGAGATTGACTAGGTGTAGTACATGTGGAATGTTTGGGCATGGTGAATGAGGGAAAGAAGGAGGTAAGAAGATATGGGTTAAGATGGTTGTTAACATTTCTAATGATAAAGTAGTGGAGTTGTGGGCTACCTACAACAAAGAACAAGCCAACAATGCCTTTATCTCACATCCCGAGAAAACGAATGTCAAAAAATCTCTTAGGGATGATGAGTACATCCTAGCAATGCAGTTGTGATTATTTCTGATAAGCCTTTGTCTGATACATGAACTGATGATGTCTCTACCGATGCTCATGCTGCGACCATAGGTGATGATCTTGAAAAGGAAAAGGAGGCTTTTGAGAAAGATGTGAAAGAGTTTGAAGATAAGGAGAAAGAGAAAAGAAATCCTATGAGGCTATAGTTATTGACATTACACCTGATAATACTCCTTCTGAGGTACATAAAGTTAAAGAAGATGAGTTCAAAGTTTGTTGGAACAAGAAAAAAACTAAATTCATGAAGAAGATTGCTGACCAGAAGGTGGTTTTGAACAATAAGTTTAAAGATCTTGGAGCTGACTCCATTCTTCCCAGTGATGTACTGGATGAAAATTGTTCAAATGGTTGATTTTTCTTTTAACATAGCTTCTTGGAGCATGAGAGGTAATAAGATCCTCAAGGTCCAAGAAGAAGTTAGTAGAATAAATCCTCATGTTATTGTTGTTACAGAAACTAAAGTTAGGTCTGGTAAAGTTAAGAAACTTCTTGATAGGTATTTTCCTGGTTATTCATGGGTCTCAAATCATAATTCCCATGTTCTTGGAAGAGTTATTTTTCTCTAGAAGGAGGACCACTATTCCATCATTAAGATCGATGAGTCTGATGAGTTTGTTCACAGTATTGTGTCTATTAATGGAGAGATCATTCTTGTTACATGGATTTATGGCCGTAATGATGACTATGAAAGAGCTAGTTTATGGAAGGATTTTGATAGGCTTTCTGATTCCATTGTGGATCCCTGATGTTTGATTGGTGATTTCAACTTGGTGAGGAAGGATATTGAGTGTATTGGTAAAGATCCTCCTACGAAGAAGTGTATGAGGGATTTTAATGATTGTATGTTGTATACTGGACTCTTTGAACTCAATTTCGATGGGTCTTTCTACACTTGGGATAATCATCAAGGGGGAAAGGACTTTGTTATTTCCATGATTGATAGGATTTTTTTAATTCTGAGTTCATGCCTAAGTTCCCTATTGTTAAGGCTCTGGCTCATTCCTCGACTACTAGTGATCATAGACTCATTGATAATTATCTATTGGACATAGGATTTCAGTTAAAAGTCCATTTTTTTAATTCATGCTTGGTTCTCTATGGATTGTTTTAAATAGTGCGTTACGAAAGCTTGGAGTGATGAGTTCTTGTGTTTTCCAATGTTTAAAGTTTATATCAAACTAAGAGGTGCCAAGGCTGGGCTTATTTCTTCAAATAAGAAGAATGGGAACTTCACTGATAATGTCAAATTGCTTGAGATCGAGGCTTCTCGTATTCAGAATGATGTTGACAAAAATCCTTTTGATGCTGATTTGGTTGAACAGGCTACTAGGTCTTGAAATCCTACTATTCAAGCTTCTGTTTGGTATGAATCCTTTCTAAGGCAGAAATCACGAGTGCCCTGGCTGAAGGAGGGTAATAAAACTCCAAGTTTTTTTATTACTTCTTAAGAGTAAGTAGACATAGAAATCACATCAAGTGTTTAAATATTGATGGTGATGAACTGACCCTAATTCTCTCAAAAGTTATGTTACTAGTTATTACAACAAAATCTTCAACAATAATTGTGATATTGATACTACTGGTCTTGAAATCCTTGCTTTTTCTTTATCTTGATGAGGTTCAGAAGATTCATTTAGATAGGATTGTCTCTCCTAAAGAAGTTTAGGATGTTTTCTTGAATTCAAATGTTGACAAGTGTCCAGGACCCGATGGGTTCAATGGAAAATTCTTTAAAGAGTGTTGGGCTTGCGTTAAGGATGATGTAAATTGGGTTGTTCTTGATTTCTTTAGAACTGGAAGGTTACTTAAGGAGGCTAACAAGACTTTTATTTGTATTATCCCCAAGAGTAGTGACGCTAGTGAGTTAAAGAATTGGTGTCCAATTGCGTTGTGCAGCATCATCTATAAAGGTATCTAAAAAATTATGGCTAACAGGCTTCAAATACTTCTTCCTTCTCTTATTAGCTCTAATCAATGTGCATTTCTGAAGGGTAGAAGCATTAAAGATATGATTCTCTTGACTAATGAAATTATTCATGATTTTAATAAGAGCCAGGGGAATGCTCGTATGTGAAATAAGGCTGATTTGTCTAAAGCCAATGATTCGATCAATTGGGAGGCTCTTTTAATCATCGTAAGGAAGATGGATTTCCCTTATTGTTGGATTGTATGGATTAGAGAATTTTTTTGTACATCTTCTTATCATGTTCTTTTTAAAGGAGAGACTCTTGACACTTTCTCTCTAAGTAATGGGATAAGACTGGGTGATCCTTTAGCACCATACTTATTTGTGATTGTGATGCAATGTTTCACTCAATTGGTAAATACTTATGTTAATGAGGGCAAGATTCATCCTCTCAAAGCCTCTGAAACTTTTTATGTGTCCCATCTTATCTTCACTGATGATTTGATGGTTTTTACAAAAGCTAATGGGCGGAATGCTAGGAATATAACTCAAGTTTTTGATGATTTGAAGAACCTTACTGGTTTGTGTCTTAACCCTATTAAGACTTCAGTCTTCTATAGCTGTGACACCGACAAAGAGCTATAGGGATCTATCTTGAAGATTAGTGAAGGTGTCCTTCCTCAGAGATACTTGGGAGTTCCACTTTTTATTGGTAAGTTGAAATGGGATTTTTGTGCTCCTCTCAATGATAGAATTAAATATAGACATTTATGGATGGAAGTCCAACCTTCTCTCGATGTCTGGGAGATTAGAGCTAATTTAATCTACCATTTCTGCTATTTAGTTGTATTGGTCAGTTTTTTTTCCTCTACCTTGTTCCGTTCTTGAAGAAATTGAGATGCTTTGTAGGAATTTTCTATGGGGTGGTTCTGAGAACAAGAGAGGTGTACATTTAGTATGCTGGCATAAAGTCATCGTACCTAAAAGGGAAGGTGGCCTTGGGGTTAGATCGGTTAGAACTATAGTGAAGGTTGCTTCAATGATTAATTTTTGTAATGTGGCTAGTAAAAAGGATAGCCTCTGGGTGCGTTGGAACAATGAGAAATACTTAGTTAAATTTTCTATTTGTCAGATTAATATTAATAGCTCTTGTTCCTGGATACTGAATCAACTGATCTGTGTTAGAAATTGTATCCTTCCTCATGTGAGTTTTAGTATAGGAGTTGGTAGTGATATTAAACTTTGGGGTGATCCTTGATTTCCTGGGAATAAATTTATCAAAGATTTTTTTGGCTCTAAAGCAATTTTGGCCTTGGGAATACTGGAGACACTTTGCTTGCTCATGTTATTAAATTTGATCATTGGTATATTCCTTTCAATCATAGTAATGGGCCTATTATTGAGGTTCTGAAGATTGTTCCTATATCTTCTTCTGGTGTTGATTTAGTCAGCTGCATGGGTTTGAGGTCTTTGAAGATTGGCTATGTCTGCAATATTATTAGAGATAAATTTGAGACTTCTGAAATTTTGAAATGGATTTGGAAATTTGACTGCTCTAGAAATTTTCATATCCTTGCCTGGAATATGGCTCATAAGAAGTTATTGACTTCATATTATCTAATGAGAATGGGCATTGCTATTACCTATATTTGTTTCCTTTGCATGGAAGGGTATGAAGATTTGACTCATGTTATGTTCTCTTGCTCGTATTCTACAGAATTTTGGAGGAAAGCTATTTTGCATGGACGTATTCCCAATTGTTGTGGTGATTTCATTCAATGGTCAAATAAAGAGTCTCATACTCTTGCTCTTATTATTCTTTATACTTTGTGGCATGAAAGGAATATTTGTGTTCATGAAAATAGATATACTCAGATTGGTAGGCTTTAGGCTCATTTTGAGAGTAGTATTGCCTTGTTACAAGCTTAATGGTTCTTTTGCACAACGTTTTCTTGTCTCCTATACGGATATGTGCAGATAGTCATGTTTTTTATGAAGCTGGATTAATGGTTTTTAGGCATTGACTTTGTAGTCCCATTTTTCAAAAATACAAAAAAGGAACTGAAGCTTTCACATAAAAAACATTATATAGTCTATAAGCCTTGCTAGTAGTGCTATAGCCAAGAAAGAAATCCTTGTATGATTTCAAATCAAACTTGTCAAGAGAATCTTTCATGTTCAAGACAAAACAAGGACACCTAAAAATGTGAAAATAATCGATAGAAGTCTTCCTACCATGCCATAGATCATAGGGGGCTTTCTTCAAAGACGAATGTGTGAAAACCCATTTTTGCACAAAACATGAAGTACTAATGGCTTTGGCCCAAAACTTCTTTGGAGTATCATATTCTAGAAGCATGGTCCTAGCCATTTCCTATAGTAACCTATTCTTCCTCTCTACAACCCCATTTTGTTGAGGTGTTTGAGGTGAAGAAAAGTTATGTGCACTCTTCATAAAAAAATTCAAAAAGATCATTTTCAAACTCTCCCCCCTGATCACTATGGATGGAAACAAAGTGGAAAGAAGCTTCATTTTCAAATCGTTTGCAAAATCTAGAGAAAACATCAAGAGTATCACTCTTAAAAACAAGAAAGAAGGTTCAAGTATATTGAGAGAAATCATCAACAATAACAAGACAATACTTGGAACCACGAAGCGATTGAGGTCTCATAGGTCCAAATAGATCAATATGGAGAAGTTTAAGAGCTCTCTTGGTACTAAGGACTCCTTTGGATTTGAAGGAGGACTTGGTTTGCTTTCCTTAGATGCATGATTGACATTCCTCATCCTTTTCAAAATCCAATTTGAGAAGTCCCTTGACCAGGTCCTTTTTTCTCAACTTCTTCAATTGATGCATATTTAAATGACCTAGCTGACGATGCCAAAGAGAAATATCATTTGAATTGACTACAAGACATCTACCAATAACATGCTTAATAGAGTCAAGCACAATTACTTAAAGATTGCCATCCCTAGTTCCCTTATATATGACATTGTAAGTGAGGAAATCTAGAAGCAATCATTCAAAAGAAGTAAACAACACAAGGTAACCATTATCACATAACTGACTGACACTTATTAAATTGTGATGCAGGCTATCCACAAAGAGAACATTCTTGATTCACAATTATTCACCCACATCACCCTCACCTTTTACTTTACCTTTCTTGTTGTCCCCGAATTTTTTTTTTGACGGTATTGTCCCCGAAATAATTGATCCTCCTTTATTCTTTGTGAAATTGTTGAAGTGGTTTGTATCACCTGTCATGTGCTTTGAGTATCCACTATCAACAATCCATTTTCCTCTTTCTTCCAAGAAAGGATAATGTTAGTTATCAACTCAAACTTTGGGAACCAGAGTTAGCTTGGGGACCCATTTCATCTTTGGCTTGTTCTCCTTAGGATTATATGGAGAATAAGTAGAGTAATGATCATCATTCTTGCAATGAGAATAAATCATAGGATTCTTTGAGTCAGAAGACTCTGCATGGAAGAAAAGAAGTTCCTTACTCTTTTTCTTACCTTTGGCCTTACTCTTGCCCTTAGGAGCTCCCCCTACAAATCCCAAACCACTAGTACCACTTTGTTTGGTAGAGTGATCAATGTATTCATTTTGGGAGTTATTCCCTTTGAGGAATTTCCACAGAGAGGCTCTAAGTCTATGATCGTCATTAGTAAGAGAGATAATGGTAGAAGAAAAATTAGCAAGATCATCTCTAGCATGAACAAGGTCAGCCTTAAAATAGAGGGCTTTAGTCCAATAAGAATCCTTTTCAAGAGTGATAGAGGTGATATCATTAATAGGCAAAATAGGTCTAGAAGATAAGTCATTAACTTGAGCAAGAAGCCTATCATTTTCAGATTTAATCAATTTAATCTCTTTGAGATAAACATCTCACTCATCTCTACGAGCATCACTGACACGCTTAAGTTCAACATTTTCAATTTTAAGTAACTCAAGCCCATTAAAGCACTTTTGGTTATCTTCCTAAGAGATGCAATGTAAGATAAACACCATTTTCTACTTCAAATCCATTGTATTGTACCTCAAGATAAAAAAATTGGCCTTGCAAGGAATCAATGCTCTCAAGATGAATTTTCTCATTTTGTACAAGAATATCAAGTTTATAGCATACAAGTCATCATTGATTTTACCAAATCTCCTCCTATTATATTTATATTCTGAATAAGAAGAACAATTAGTATTAAGCATGTCAATAAGAGTTTCTTTAGCTAACTCATGCAAACTTACCTCACTTACCTCACCATTATCTTCACTTGTGGAGGCCATGAGGGCAAGGTGGCATTCTCCATCATCATCAGAGCTTGAGACACTAGTGGATGATCCTTCCCATACGGCATGAGCTGCATCTTTGTGCCTCCTCCTTCTTGTCCTTACTCTAGTATTTGCTATATTTCTTGTAGTCTTCCTCCTTCTTGGATCTTCTCTTGTGGTGTGACTTTCTAACCTTAGGATATTCACTCAGGTAGTGTCCTTTTTTACCACACTTGTAGATCCTTGGAGTAGATGAAGAAGATTGCTTCCCTTTGAAGTGCTTTCCCATGGAGAAGTTGGTTTCATTCTCACTAGGGCCATCATCTTCACTAAAGGAGGAGGGAGATCTCTAAAAAGCAAGTTGTTATTGAAGAATGAGAGCCTCCACTTGAGCTTTGAAGGAACTATCTTTGATCTTCCTTGATTCTTTTTCTTCTTGCTTTGTCTCCTATTCTTACTTTTCCACTCTTGGTTAATGAGCTTGTATATTTCCAATAAGCTCCTCAGTTGGAATATCACCAAGACTTCTTACTTATTCTATGGAGTCCACCTTTGACTCCCATATCTTTGGAAAAGACCTTAGGATCTTTGAGTTGATTTCTCCTCTATCCAAAGTATGTCCCAAAGAATCTAGGTTGTTGATGATGATGTTGAGTCTTGAGTACATCTAGGCAACTCCTTCTTTCTTCCCCATCTTAAAGTTCTCTAGGAGGCTGTTCAACATGTAGATCTTTTCCTCCACTGGATTTGTGCCTTCATAAGTAATGCACAACCCATCCCATATCTCATAGGTTGTGTCCCATGAGGAGATGCAGTTGAACTCAGATGGAGTGAGGTCTGGATGGAGGATTCTAATTGCTTTAGCATTGAGCTACACATTATTTAGAGTTGCCTTATCCCAAGTACCTACAACTCCATCCAGCTCCTTGTAGGGTGCAATCATCACTTTCCACATATTAGAATTCCTTCCTTGAATGTAGAACTGCATTTGTCGCATCCAATAGAGGAAGTTGATGTTGTCGAAGACTGGGGGCGCATGGAGAAGCCTTCCTCTAGGTTGAGAGAACCATGTAGGTTCTCACCCATATTCTCATCTCATAGGAGATTTGTTGGAGAAGATCCTTTCTCTGATACCACTTCTTGGATCTAGGGCTCTAGAGGGGGGTGAATAGAGCTTCAAAATTTGCACAAAAATAGTTAGATCTTCAAATTATATCAATTGAAACCAAATGCTAAAAGTGAATTTGAAGTCCTATCTATACAAACAATGTAAGAGAGAGAGAGAGAGGTTGAAACAAATACTTGGAGACGGTGTTTAGAGTGGTTCTATTTTCCAAACTAGGACATCGTTACTCCACTACCTAGAGAGGTCAACGTCTAGGACTTTGCAACTCATATATAATTATATTACCTTACAAGACATACAATAATACCACCTTACAACCAAGGGCTTACCTGTCCAAGAGCTAGTTTTCTACCTCACAATAGGTCTCACCCACTCTTGTAAGCAACTTTATTCCTTCTCCTAAGACATCTCCACCTTCCAACAAGTCTTCAGCCTTGAAGATTTACCCACCAATCTCTGTGGATCTTCTGCATTGTCCTTCTCCTTCACTTGAATAGGATCTTCACCCCTTTTACAGCCTTGAAGAAGAAGAATAACTCCTCCTTCACTCGGAGAAGATCACTTTAGCCTTTTCTCTTTGAGAAAGGGGATTGGGAATATGGAAGGATGAGAGATTTACAAAGTAACAATGAGGTAGCTCTGTTACAACATGCCTAACTCACTCATAATCACAAAATTCGTTATAAAAGAGAGATAGAAAGGGGCTCAAGGGGGTTTAACACACTCAACTATAGCACAGACCAAGGATAACATGAATGAGCAACCTTGTAATGAACTCCAAGGGGTCCTATTTATATCTGGGGGTGGTCCTCTAACTGTGGGATCACTTAACAACAAAAAATAGCCATTTTACAACTTGCAATGGATTGTTTCTAACAACTCTCCAACGGTTGGAATCACTTCCTCTACATTTTTCATACAATATATTCGGTCGAGTTTCAATAAAGGTTACTCGATCTGCGACACACCGATCACAAAAACATAATTTACTTAAGCGGAAGCGTTCACTAAGCAGCGGATTATCAAAAATCACTAAAAATTAAAACCATTTTACGAAGAGGTCCACACATAGGAAAACTCTTTCATAAAGAACCAGAGTAACTTAATTACATACTGGTTCACAAGTACATGTCTTGTATCATCTTTTTTTGAGGATTACATGCATCAACTTCTCTGTTAAACTAAACATATGCAGTATGAAATCTCGAGGCACTAAGCCAAAATCTTGAAAGCATTAACTACTACTCCGAGGACCTGAGAGTACAGAGACGACACATAGGACTCTATGTACATCTATACAAGACATATCAGCCAGTGTCTCCACTTGAGAATTCATTGTTGTTCCTACTGCTGCTGTTGCTGTCCTTCACCTACTGAAGGATTCCTGCCTCCTCATCCGCGTCCACCTAAAAATGTGATTCCCATGGGTGTGAGACAATTGTAAATTTTCCCAGTGAGAGATATAACTCTCCGCCAGAAACATTATTATTGCAGTTTAATAGGATAAACCTAGATAGAGGAATTATTATTGTTTAACAACAATTATTTTATTGTTTAACATATTAGAACATTATTCTTATCGAAAGCATTGCAGTTGTAACTTGATAGAGCAACATGCCACTTATCCATTAAGGAATATGAAAAATATGTATAACATTTATTCACTATAGAATTATAACTACAGCATATACTCTATTCAGGCTTAGATCACATAGCTAATGCATGACATTGTCTTTGTGGATTCATGGCATGTGGACATATTCTTTTAACAAAGTATCAGAATCTTACTCCCTCATCTCAACAAGTATATTTCCATTTCTTAGCAAGTTCATCATCAAATTATAGAATATGGGTATTTGAACCCTTAAATCAACATAGAATACTTTTTACCACTTATTAGTTAAATTAATACCTTCAGGTCATCTGACCAAGGACATTATGATTGTTGCTACACAAAGAATTCCACATAATTCACAAAGCTCATATCACCTCGTGTTACCCCTTAATAGGCAACACGACATATTATGGCTTATGAAGCCTATAAAACATTTCAATATTTAAAACATCATACTGCCCACAAGGCTCATTATTTTTCAGATTACCTCTCACTGAGCAACAAAGCATATGAAGGCTTATAAGGCCTATGAAACATTTCCAATATACATACCATCATAGCCCATCCCTAGATATGTTCATCATCTCAACATACATGCATGATTAGTACTCATGATAACAATCATATATTAGTACCATGCAATACAAGGGTTTTCTTATTACATTCATGACCCATCAATATGTATTTGAGCTTCACATAGGATTACTCTATATTAAGACTTCACATAGCATCACCCTGTATTAGGGTTTATTATATCCTATTACCCAATTTAGGGTTAGGATGCACTATTCACATCAGATTAGGGTTCATCATGTCCTTTTACCCAATTTAGGGTTTACTGTAACATTACATAAAATCACCCTGGATTAGGGTTTTCCATAACTAACCATATAGGTTCTCAAGATCATATTATTAATGATCAAATCCTATTCCATTTCTTCACATAGCTAAGAATTAGTATGGATAACATAAGTATTCAATCATACTTATTTATTCCCATCATTCATCATTAAATGAATTATCAACACAAAGTATGAGTTTCTCTCTCATCTTTACCAAAATATGATTGCATCATAGTTTATTGGTTTGGATTAACCTTTTTGTAAGGCATGTTAGTCTATACTCATCAAAGTGCATTACATCTCAATGTAACAATTAACATGACACACTTCATGTGTCATTCATCCAAATATATTGGATTTAAAACAAATCAAGGTATATTAGTCTTGAGGTGTTGATGTGATATCCATCATATCTTGATGTATCACTTCCCTCATCACCTTTATCTTACTTGAGTTCTTCCACTCAGCTTGTATTAGGGTATTCCTCATCCTAATACTTTTATGCACCAGTTCATCACATTTATCATGTAATGCATTGGTCATAAGTCACTTATTTAGAATGTACAACCATTGCCAATGATATGGACTCATCCTACTAAAGTTATGAACTATTGATATAAGGATAACCATTATCAACCTCTTTAGGTGTTACCTTTGTCAATATATTAATCACTACTCCCTTATTAGGAATAGAATTTTTTATTTTTATAAATTAAGGTTCACATAGCATTTCCCCCTATATATGGATTTCACATAATATCACTCTTCATTAGAGTTTCACATAACATCCTTCTATATCAGGGTATCACATAGTATTATTTGAAATTAGGATTTCACAACACATCACCCAGTGTTAGGGTTCACATAGCCTTACCCTATATTAGGGTTTCATATATCTTTTCCCCATTTTAGGGGTTAGGGTTTACCATTCACATCCAAGTAGGGTTTCTCATACCCCATTACCCAAATTAGGGTTAGGATGTACAATTCCCATCAAATTAGGGTTTCTTACATTGTTATACTAAATTAGGGTTACATCATCACCCTAGATTAGGGTTTCACTTAGCTTTGCCCTAAATTAGGTCAGTGGCTCAATATTCTTTTCAATTAGGGTTTCATGATATCATTATTATGGATCAAACCATGATTACTTATTTATTCATAATGAGAGAATTAGGGCTTAATTATACAAGCATTCCTCTCTCTCTCTCTCATCCTCTCTAGGATGTTAAGTATTCCAAGATTGATCTAGGTCAGCTCTTCATTTAAGTACACACAGTTAGGATTAACCATTATGATCACCTTTAGTCTACATCATTATCAATCAAGTAGCTAACTCACCTTTTTTCATATTAGGTGTCCAAATGGTTTAACCAATTTGAACCTCAAAAAGTCTTAGTCACTTAGACCCCAAACGGTCTTGGTCACTTAGACCTTAAATGGTCTTGACCAATTAAGTTCAAGCGGTTTGAAACCGTTTAGCAAGGTTGGTGCTTGAAACCGTTTAGATAAAATATATTGAAAACCGAATGAACTTCGGTCTCTAAACGGTTTGAGACCGTTTGGTCCCAAACGTTCTTGAGACTATTTGATCCCAAACGATCTTGAGAATGTTTGGACTCAAATGGTCTTAAGACCGTTTGGTCCCAACTTTCTCAAAACCAAATGGACCAAAAGGATCTTCCATCACTTAGTCAATTTAGGGTTTCAATCCTTGAACCATCTATCAATTGAACCACTGATTTATTCTTCAATTGAACCATTAAATAACCCTTCAATTGGACCTTCAATTAGGGTTTTGAACCCAATTGAACTAAGGTTTATAATCATGAAACCATCACTTAGGGTTTTAAAATCGAAGAACCATCAATGGTTAACATTGTGGAACTAATTCGATTCCAATCATTGAATAACCACTTAGCTATATCATGACCTGACCTCAAACGGGCTTGAGACCATTTAACTAGTCCCATCATTGAAATATATGAAATTCACCTAGGATTTGTATCATTGATTCCATCATCAATGAAGCCATTGGTTGTATTTCAATTTGAAATCACTAGATCTTCAACCATCCAGTCATACTCAACCATAGGCTTCCAAACAGTCTTGGTTGACCTCCAAATGGTCTTGAGACCGTTGGGGTGACCTCCAAATGGTCTTGAGACCGTTTGGGTTAGTCAACCCAAGAATTAACTCCATTAATTAAGAAATTCAGCACTCAACCCGATTAGGGTTTCTAATTGGAGGATTGTACATATATTGAATCATTAAATTGGATCCATTGGATCATCATCCAAGGTGTACTAGGGTCCTGATCTCAAATGGTCAACCCATCCAAATGATCAACCATTCCACACGGTTTGGGATCCAAACCTCCAAACGGCTTGCAAACTGTTTGGTCTCCAAACGGTTTGGTAAAACCGATTGGACCAACATTTGTGGAATCGTTTGCAATAGATATTTGTGGAGGTGTGTGCTTATGATGATGTCAGCATCATCAATCTATAAACCCACGAAGCTTGTTGTGGTTTTCATGGTGATTCCATCAATCCATTGAATAAAATTTCGAGAATGAAGAAATAATCAACAATTGATAGAGATATGGAATCAATAACAAAGTTCAAGGGTTCAAGTTATATAACCCGCCTTCAATTGAGCTCCAAAGCTCCAAGATTCACATAAAAAATGGTGGAAGAAGCTTTCTCAACCCACAAGGTTCGTTCCTCAAGCTTTTGAGTGAAATGGATTGACTAGAGTTGAAGATTGATTGAAGAAAGTAAGAACTCAAGCATTGATTTGTGATTTCCACCATGAAATCAAGGTGAACAAGGATCAATAAGCTTACCAACAGGTTGGGGGTCGTCCTCCTATTGCTCCAAGCTCCCTTGGTCGTTTTCCAATAAAAGAGAAGAAGGGGGTTCAGAAAAAGCCTTTGGTTTGGCTTGTAAAGGGTGTTTTTATAAGAAAATCAATGAGAGAGAAAATGCCTTATAAAAATTCTTTTAATTCCAAAATTAGTGCCACCTCTTCCCCCTCATCCTTCTTGCCTCTTATTCCTATCATTTATCCATGATTTAAAGAAAAGCAACTTAAGCACCTTAAATCATATTATACTAATATCCATATGTGAGTGGATATTTCTTTTTCTTATAATAATGTGAGTGAGTTATCCCCTTCCTTAGGATATTTCGTGGCCTTTGCAAGCCAAAAGAACCAACACACTTATCTAATTTCAACCATTACCATTTTGGTTGAAGGGCACTTCAATTAACGTATTTATTTTTGCATTAATTTGAAGTAAAGTTCCAATTATCACTACTGGAAATCTTATCAAAGCCGAAGGCCAATTCCTTGACCAATACATGTGAATCCTTGACCAATAGGTCTTGGTCAGGGCCAATACCTGACCAACGTACCCTCGCCAAAAGCTTGGTGACCAATAGTGGTTGGCTAGGACCTATCCCTGACCAATAGGGGCGGAATCCCTGGGCAACCATTACAGGATTTAAAAAGAATCTCTTGGGACAATACATTGTATCCAAGGAACATCCTTGACCAATAGGAAGGTATTCTGTTATATATCCGTATATGAACACACATAACATCCAAAATATTACACATTAGAAGTAGATTATCACACATCAGATGACAACACTTTGAATATAACAAAAAAGATCATTGCATTGAATTTGTAATTGTGATGTCTACATCCAAAAACTATGATTGAAGCATCATGTTTTTTCCCAAAAACATAACTCATATCCTCTAATAAATCACATTGTTATAGCATTCATATGCATTGCACTACATATCACATTCTTTCAAACAAAAATAAACTTGCATATCGCCATCCAGATCTAATTACTTCATTCATTCTCCCTAGCATCACTTCCACAACTTCCACCATGGGGGCTTTCTCCAAGATTTGCTTCGGTCCTTCTACTTTGTGGAGTGTTTCCAATATCCTGCATTTTACAAATATATCAACTTTTTACAACAATATACAAGTTCATAAGGGACAATAAAAAATATTCGTAGAATGTATGTAACAAAAGTAATCAAATGTATTGGGCTGAAAAGGATAACAAATATCATCATCATATATAGTAGTCATGTAGTTCTGCTCAACAAGCACATAAATAGACTGCATCAAAAGTATAAATAGCAGCCATATTGTGTTTTAAATAGATGTTTCTTTCTATAATCCCACTCTCTTCGTTCTTCCGTGACAGAGGCAGAGAAGAACGATTAGCGAGCGATCCACTCCAGCAAGACAAGATGGGTAAGACACGTGGTATGGGAGCTGGGCGCAAGCTCAAGACTCACAGGAGGAACCAAAGGTGGGCTGACAAGTCTTATAAGAAAAGCCATCTTGGTAATGAATGGAAGAAGCCTTCTGCTGGATCCTCCCACGCCAAGGGCATTATTCTGGAGAAAATTGGTATTGAAGCTAAGCAGCCGAATTCTGCCAATTAGAAAGTGTGCTCGGGTTCAACTACTTAAGAATGGGAAGAAAATTGCTGCATTTGTGCCAAATGATGGTTGTTTGAACTACATAGAGGAAAATGATGAAGTTTTGATTGTTGGATTTGGTCGTAAGGGTCATGCTGTGGGAGATATTCCTGGTGTGCGGTGAACAGAATCAGTAAAATGATTGTATTAGGACATTTGTTTTAATTCTGATATGGTGAATAGAATCAGTAAAATGATCTATGCAATTTAGGTTTAGTACTGGAGCTTTGGTGTATGATCTAATATAACTCAAATCTGTTTCAAAAAATAAAGAAATATGTTCTCTTATTATGGATGGTGGGTACAACACGTCGGCTGCTTGGGTTGTAGCCGCCCAATTTTTTATTTTATTTTGTAATTCTGATACCATGTGCAGATTTTAATTTCGTAATTTACATTCTGATGCAACATATGTCTGCAATAGAATGTTATAATACCTGATTGAAAGGAGGTATGTATCCCGCTTGTGAGAATGGGTATCCATTGTACGGGTATGGAAATTGAACTTGAGCATTTTGCATTTTATTTCCATGCTAGAGAAAGACAACGTATTGAGAAAATTTAGTATGTAACTAATTCATTTAAAAAAATTCAGAATTAACGTTATATACATTTCTTACCTGTTGATGTGTGGATGGTTGCCATGGCCCTAGAAATTGATATCCAGGAAAAAAAGTAGTACCATATGAATGTTGACCCTGTGCAAGTATACAATTATATTTCAAAAATCATTTGTTTGACGAGAATCTTAAAAATGTTTATAAATAAAATGAAAGATGTAACAAATAGTATAAGAACTTGTATTTAAAAATGTTTATAAATAGAATGAAAGATGTAACAAATAGTATAAAAACATATATTAGAGAAGCCAAAGGACTTAATGCACTTAATGTATTTTTCACTTCAATCATATTTTGTTATATTCTTCCATTTTGCTCTGCAGTACTTCGACAGTTTCCTATAAATGCACAATGATTTACACAATTTAAGTTATTATTTAACTAATACAATAAAATTTATCATAATAAGTTAATCACCTTGTATTTCTTATTTTCATTCAGTAAAATCACATTGGTTGCTCGTATAGAAGCTCCACGAGCACCTATCTTATCATGGAAACTACCAACTAATCGTTTCCGATTAGATTTCATGGGTTTAATGATTTGACAAATTGATTCATCTTCTTGAAGTTCATTACTTTGATTAGAATCATCACATGACAATACACTTTGTTGGGACTTGTGGTGCTCCACAATTTTTTCCTAATAAATTGTATATGCATTGATGATATAATCAAATTTAATGAGGAACTAAAGAAATAATGTAGATTGCTCACCACTATATCCTTGTCTTTGGTATAAGCAACTTTTAACAAATCCATTTTACTTGGAGCATGCCCAAGTTCCTTTTCCTGTATTGAAAAATATTATTATTGCATACACACATAAACTTCAAAGTATTACACTTAGAGCACAAATCAGTATATATAACTATAATACAAAATTTTGATTTTCTTACCAACTCATGACGTTTTCTTGCAAATGTTTTAGCCCCAGTACAATGATTCATCTGCTTCTTTGATCTATTAATGTTATTCTTCTCTGCAATTGCCTAATATGACATAGACAAAAGATAGAAAATAAATTTTAATTACATAGTAGCAACCTCAAAGAAATGTTTATAAGATTCCTACAGTTTTATATTTAACACATAAAATAAGTTGTAACAAAGAATATAAAAATATTTTGTACACCACATAAACATTTCTGTCCATCAAAAACAAGATGGACACTTGTTGCTAGAGTGAAGGAGGGCGGATTTCTGGACTGTAGCATTTCAGAAAAATAGTTATGATATTATTATGATACCATGTACTTATATTAATCAAATAATTAGCGATGCACATAAAATATGAATATTTTTTTACCTGTGTTTTGGGTTGTTTCCATTTTTCAACCAATCTTAAAAATTGCTCACGATCAATTCGAGAATCATTTGAAATTGCTTCCAGCATTGCATCCATGTCATCTTGATACTTCAACCAATATTTGCCTTTCAATTCTGCCCTCCAATCAGTTAGACTAGAACTTATATGCGTCCATACCCTCTCCCAACCATTTGGATGATCATCCAAGTCAAAATAAGCCTGATTCATATGAAATAGTGTATAACTAAAAGTAAATATATATAACATGTCAGAGTGAAGTTATCATGAAAATGTATTATTACCTTTACAATATCTCTTGTGCCGTTGAATGATGATATTGGCATTTGTGGCCAATACTTATCAACGGGCCACAAAGATGGTCTTCTAGCTAAAATCCAACACAATAGGCTTAATTGTTTTCCCACTTCTCCAATTTCAAAGCCATTGTCATCAAAAACTAAATGGTGCCTCTCACCATGAGGTGGCTTAAGTTTTGAGATAATTGCAGGGCCTCTCCCACGCTTTTCAATTGACTGGAGTTCAATGTTTCTTCTTTGATCATTTTCTTCTTCAACATCTGTATTTATAGTTGGAGGTGAGGCTGCAGGAGTAATAGTTATATCATCTTCTTCAACTTCAGTCCTTTGTGCCAACCTTGCTGATTTCTTAGACATCTAATTATAATATAGAATATAAAAATCATCCATGTTAATATTAACAAAGAAATATGATCAAAGTAAAAATAAGTAGAAATGGTTCATAATAACATATAAAACAACAACGCACATACTATAGAAAATCAATTGACACACCTTGATATGTTTTTTTTATTTGCATGCACGTTAAGTAGATGACAAGGTATACACATTTCAGAAAGAGAGCAACCTAATGGCCATCCTTCAATAAATGCAACATAAGATACATATATAGAATAAGTTAATATAGTAAGATATGTATGTCTTACTTCCACATGTTCAAAGACCTGTAAAAACACATGCATTGCATAACATAAAATGTTCTTGGGCATGCATAAAAACATCATATATTTCTCCAAACACAAGATAGATTTAAACAAGTGAACACCATAGAAAATTCTCTCTTCCACATGTTCAAATGCATACAAAATATTCATATAATGAAAAACAACATCAACTTTCAACGATCATGCATTATAATGTTCATAACTAAGCAGGGTTGTGATATTCAATAGTTAAACCCTCCATATCCATTCTTGTCCAGGATATATTTTCACTATCATCATGACTTGATTGATTGAATGGTGCCTCAACACGAAATTCTATAGTTTGAGGAAAATCAAACAATTCCCTTGGTAGGACCTTCAACACTACATGCCAATTTGTGTCCACTGGATCCTGAACATAGAAGCACTGTTGAGCCTGAGAAGCAAATATAAAAGGCTCATCTTTATGTGCTACTTTCAAGAAATTTAATAAAGTGAATCCATAGTCATCAACTCTAAAGCCAGTTGCAGTGCTCTCATCAAACCATGTGCATCTGAATAATGTAATCTGAATATTGGGGCCATACTCTAGCTTGATGACCTCCTCTAGTTGACCATAATAAGTAACATATGATGAAATTGGGTTTTGGTCCCTAGAGCTGGAGTAGCTTGATGTCTCTATAGATAGATAAACTCCTCTATTTTGTGACTTACGACGAGAATCCAACATTTTTGACTGAAATTTGTAGCCATTAATGAAGTATCCATCATAACTGTCTCCTTCACAAGAAGGACCTTGTGCAAGCCAACGAATCGCTTCCGTAACATCTTCTCCATTGTTTCTAGCATAAAAAATCTATGTTTGAATAGAATTAGTTTCTTTTTCAAATTCTATTAGCATTACTAGAAAATTAAACAACATGAAATCTAGTTGCTCACATGATTTTTAAACCAAGAAGGAAAATCACGATGATGCCTTAATTCGACATTACGAAGAGTCATCCTTGGATGATTTAGTTGTATATCATCTAGGTGTTTCCTATAATTCTAAAACAAAAGGAATGTTATGTTATATAAAAAAGAAAACATGCTTCTCAAAAAATAAATTATAATGGTTACCTTCTATAAGAGTCGATACTCCTTGTGTTGAAAAGAACATAACGATGTGCTTGCTCTAATGTCACCTGATCAAATATCTTTCTTACTTCTGCTCCAATAGATGAATCATCATGGTGACGTGACGAAAGATCCCATCTTGTATCTGTCCCTTTCAGATATCTTGAGCAAAATGTCATACATTCATCAACCCAGTAACCCTCAGCAATAGATCCTTCAGGACGTGCCTTGTTACGAACATATCCTTTTAATGTTTTTAAATATCTCTCAATAGGATACATCCATCGATAATGAATTGGACCTGCAATCTTGTCCTATGTGACTAAATGGATAGTCAAGTGCACCATTATAGTGAAAATGAGGGTGGGAAGATGCGCTCCAATTGGCAAAGTGTAATCGCAATATCTTTCTCAATTTTGTCAAATTCCTCCAAATCAATTACCTTAGTGCAAATGTGATTGTAGTAGGTACATATTCTAGAAATTGGCCCACAAACTTCTGGAGAAGATGAATTCCTTAATGCAACAACCAATAACCTTTGCATCAACACATGGTAGTCATGACTTTTTAAGGGCAACACCTTCCGCTCAAACATGTTAATTTGGTTAGAGATATTTGACGAATAACCATCTAGAACTTTCATCAAACTCAATACTGATAGAAATATATCTTTCTCTTTTGTTCTCATTGTGTAACAAGCAGGTGGCACATAATATTTTCCACTCTCAAGTTCGATTGCCCACAAGTCTTTCTGGATCCCTAATTCAGATAAGTCCAAGCGAGATTGGACATTATCCTTGGACTTACCTTCAACACCAAGAAGTGTTCCTAATATATTCTCACCAACATTTTTCTCGATGTGCATGGTATCTAAATTATGTCTTATCAATAGGTGCTTCCAGTATGGCAGGCGAAAAAATATACTAATCTTCTTCCATGGCTTTGGTAGAGGAATTTTATCTTCCATTTCAGAACTCCTCCTTCTTTTCCCAGTTTCTGAATCTCTCAATTCCTTTCCGAATGTCACATTATCATATCCTTGAAACTCATTCCAAATATCCTCACCAACAAGAGACTTTGGTGCATGTCTGTATTCAGTCTTTCCATTAAAGTTCTTCTTGTCTCGTCGATAAGGATGATTGTCACTAAGGAAACGTCGATGGTCCAGATAGCAATCTTTTTTTCCATGTTTAAGCCTATACCATCCAGTATCTCTGTGACAATAAGGGCACAAACTGTCCTCTTGTGCTATGACCAAAAAGGTTGGCATACGCAGGAAAGTCACTTATGGTCCACAAAATAGCAGCTCTCAATGTGAAATTTTTCTTGGAAGATGCATCATAGGTAGTAACTCCTGTTGTACATAACTCTTGAAGTTCATCAATTAAATGTTCAAGATAAATGTCAATATCATTTCCAGGTTCTTTTAGACCAGGAATCAACAAAGGCATGATGAAGTTTGGTTGCTTCATGCACAACCACGGGGGCAAGTTGTATGGGATCAACACAACAGGCCAAGTACTATGAGAAATATGTAGGGTGTCAAAGGGATTGGAACTATCACTTGCTAGCCCCAGACAGACATTACGTGGCTCACTGCCAAATTCAGGAAACTTAGCATCCAATGCTTTCCATGCAGCAGAATCTACAGGATGTCGCAACTTTCCATCTGTCACTCGTTTCTTGTGATGCCATTGCATATCCTCTGCCACAGTTGGACACATGAAAAGCCTTTGCAACCTAGGAGTCAAAGGAAAATGAAAGAATTTCTTTGCAGAGATCTTTGATGGTTTCTTTTGGGAGAGTGTTTCTGTTTTCCATCTGGATGTCCCACACCGAGTGCACACTTCAAGTGTTGCACGATCTTTATAATAAATCATGCAATCATTTGGGCATGCATCAATCTTTACATATTCAATACATACGTCTCTTAATAATTTCTTGGCTTCATAAAAACTATTAGGAAATGATTATGCCCCACTAGGAAGAGCCTCTTTTGTTAATCTCAATTGTGATGTAAAAGACTTATTGGTCCATTGAGATTCAACATTTTTACTAGATAAGATAGTTTGGAATGGCTCGTACAACCATGGTATAAAGGTTCCCTAGCTTTATCTAGAAGTTTATAAAATTTTTCAACATCAAGATTGACTGGAATATTTGCATCAATATCATCTACTGGAGATGTCTCAAGATTCTGCACACCGAAGACATCATGCAACAAGCCTCCAATGTTGTCTCCATCAACATTGTCACCAAGAAGAGTAGTTGCGGATGAAGATTGTCATTCTCTTCCAGTAATTTCTCCATGGTCCGTGCATATGTAATAATTAGGTGTGAACCCTTTGATCATTACATGTTCAAAAACCTCCTCCTTAGACTTGAAATATCTTTTGCCACAAACTTTACATGGGCACAATAATTGACCACTCCTCGCATGGATTTGGTTGAGGAGATTGTGATCAATGAAGGAAGACAAACCATCTTGAAATTCCTTACTATAGATACGATTTTCGATATACATCCAACTTCTATCTGCTATGTAGTCCATCTACATAAGTGAAATATGGATAAGTCAAACCTTTGTGTCTTATATATTTGACTGAAAGTAAACATATTAGTTTCTAATAGAACAATGCTTGTAATATGTATTCATATGTGCCACCTATCCCATTCTTGAACACTAAATCCCACTAGTAAGTGTATAATATGTGTTTGGCTTTTAAAGAAATTTCGGTAGCATTTCCCCTTAGTTCTCCAAGTACACCGACATAGATGGGAAAATAACCCACCAGAGTATGTACCCAGAGAACAACTGAGGAAATGACTACCAAAATATCTTTAAAACCAGACACAATATTATACACTCACGTCCTAAGTGAGATTAAGTGTTCGAGAACAGTCCCAAATTGGGGACTATCCAATATTTACTCCTAAAGAGTAAATTTTGGATGGATTTTTAAGTCAAAAAAATGTGTATAAATATTTAATATTGTGTTTTATGAAAATATGTTTGAAGTGTTAAAAATGTGTATTCATGTGTGCCACCTATCCCATTCTTGAAAACTAAATCTCACTAGCAAGTGTATAATGTGTGTTTGGTTTTCAAAAAAGAAATCGGCAACATTTCCCCTTAGTTCTCCAAGTACACCGACATAGATGGGAAAATAACCCACCTAAGTATGTACCCAGAGAACAAATGAGGAAATGACTACCAAAATATCTTTGAAACCAGACACAACATTATACACTCATGTCCTAAGTGAGATTAAGAGTTCGAGAATAGTCTCAAATTGGGGAAAATCCAATATTTACTCCTACAGAGTAAATTTTGGATGGATTTCTAAGTCAAAAAAATGTGTATAAATATTTACTGTTGTGTTTTATCAAAATATGTTAGCTCTGTTGAACTAACATTAATGTTTTAAAGTTTCCAACCACTATGTGCAATTTTTCATTCTATTTATACAAAGGTGTAAAGAATCCATCAATATTAGGCATGTCATTAAATGCGTTTAATTATTGGTAGGTGAGAGAAGAAAGACAAGAAAGTAGGAAAAAACATCCTAACATCATTAAAATTGATCCAAATAATTTCCCTACACAAATAATTGATAAATTTAAAAAATTGAAATCTTCACATAAACAAATAATGTTTGCAATTAGAGTACTTATCATGAACATTGTTTATTAAAAATTTCTGATATATTAGATAAAAGAATAAAATCTAATTAAGAAGTACTTTGCCAAATTCACTTTTATAAATAAAGAAAGGAACTCAACGCTAGTATTTACACATTTTCTTAACTGTAAGGAGATTCTAACAAATATTACAAAGGTAATAAATTGTTTATTACAAGGAACATCATAATTTGTTCTATGGATATATTTCTATTATAATGAATGAAACAAATCTCTACATTTTTTCTTTATGTACCGTTACGTCCGAGAATAATTAAATATAAAACTTGAACAAGACTTGTTGAAGGACCGCCACCTTCAGTTTCATCTTTCTCATGTCAAGGATAACCAGTCATGAACAACAAAGATTTAGTCTTGACGTGACATGAGTATAACATATATGTTCATTTTGGCTCCGTTTGGGACGCCGACAGTTTGGCGACACGATAAATAAATGCGGTCGGGATATACTAACCTATGTTTATTACATTGTTAATAGGTCATGCAAACAAATTGGACGCCTAATGCAGCCTTAGTAATGTGACTGGTCGAGAATGAACTTGTTTGGGCTACAACTATGGTCACCAAAGATTTTATAATTTCTGATATAGTGATCTTATATTAGAAAAAATATGCTACATTTCTAATAAAAATGATGAAAAGGATCCATTGCAAATGTACGTTGTAAGTCCAATATTCTTCCTTTGACACATCTGGTTGAGAAGGAAACAACTTTATATTCTACTTGTACTAACGGTTCAGAATCAAACAACTAGACAATAAGTTCAAACGAGAATGATCGGACAGGTAAGCCTAGAAACAAAGATCGGACAAGAGGTCTAGAAGGGCACCGTCCAATAAAGTATATACAGTAGGTTGCAAGCTACACCTGATGATATATATCGGGAGCAATCAACAACCTTAGTATGACGTGGGTGATTACAGAAGATGAGAAATCTTTTGAAGAAGAATACTACATTCGAGAATGGAGATGAAAGAAAACCTGATAGAGCAGATTAGGAAAGGCACTTTTAGCGGCTGGAAGAGGACGGTCAGCACTAGAACCAGTCGTCGGTGTCCGGCGTGAAGAACACACTGCCGGCAGTAGAACCAGCCGTCAGTGCTCTATAGCGGATGGCCACAGTAGTCACTAGCGTACACACCCGACTGCGGACGGTAGTTACGGTGCTAGAAGATGTGCACGTGATGAGAACTGACGAGGACTAAGGAGAGCACAACCGTGGTGCCGATCGTTAAGTGTGTCCCGACGTTGGCTGCTCCCGCTAGTGCCGAGGGAAGCCAGACTTCTGGGGAGTGGCTGTCGAGTGAGCGTGAACGGACAGGAGCCGGGCGACCGCATCAATCCCAGGTGTATGGCGGCAGAAGAGGCGCCGGCTATGAGGTCGGGAGCGGCTGAGGGAAGCGGGAGTTCTGGAGAGCGGGCATTCGCGAGTGTGTCCAGGAACCCAACCGTCGCGCTCGTTGCCTAGTGTTAAGCGGGCCGCTAGGTCACGGGCTGGAGAAAAAACCAAAAAGAACAAAAATATGTAGTCAAGGATTAAAATCATATTAACCAGGGATAAACCTTGGGAACGAGTCCTAGCTTGGTCAGGACTTTTATTCCTGACCAAGTAACCCTGACCTATAGCCTATTTTGTTGTAGTGTATGCTTAAATATTGATTATTTTAATATCATGATTCTCTCTCCTCAAAAAAATGGTTCAAATGAGGTGCCCCCCTCAAATTCATTTCTCTACATGATGCCAGGAATCATAAAGGACCCTCTTGAAGTGATGTTTTGCATATTGAACCCTAGGTTTTGGGTAAATTACACATTACTCCAAACTTGGTTTTAATGCACAAACATTGCTTTATCAGTTCTTTCTTTGGACTCAGGCTACCACAAGCCATACCTCTACATCATCTTCATTCTCATGATGCTTAAACATATGAGGAACATATTATCATGCGCAATTTGCAATTTAACCCCTCAACTTGGGTAATTTGCACATTAGTCCAACATAAGCAAAACATTATTTTCAACATAGTTCAAAATGGACTAAAATTGAAATATAAGTTCATCTTGAGCCTTAATTACTTTTCAAAAGATAAAATTAAGTATATAAATATCTTTCTTAAACAAAAAACCTAGGTTTAAAGCATAACTCAGGTCAGGGATGTTACACGATCGATTCACTATAAGACAAAGCCAATTTTCAAACTATCGGTTGTGTTTATACTAGATAACTCGACCAGTCTGATAAAATCAACTTTGGTCAGAAAGTTAGTTGGTCAAGTTCTGTGAGTGTACAAATCGACCGATCCAATCATTTCCAAAAATCCATCATTGATCGGTCAAGATTCAAATTCGATCGATAAAGTTGTTGTGGTGATTTTTCCAGAATGATTTTCAAGTGATCAAATAATGGAAATAAGTGTCCCTGATTTTTTCTCATCTTAGTTACAAGTCATATCATCCATACAAATGATTATAAAAATATTCTAAGGTTGTTTGAAGTAATTTCCCAGATGTGCTTTTTCATTGCTTTTGACTTGAACTTGGACAAGCTAGGGCTCGATGAATTTAATTCTTTTCATGCACCTAATGCCTAAAATCAATCTTAAACAAACATATTAGATACATATGAATGGAATGGTTTAAGACATTATCAAAATATGTACAATATATAACTCTCAAGTCAACATTAGGTTTTGAGTGCATTAGGGTTAGGTTAACTGATCAACATCATGAACTTAGGAAAACTAGGTTGGATTGGATCACATTATTCATATCTAGTGCATAATTAGGGTTTCATGGCTCAAATTAGGGTTTCTAATAAAACATCAGAATGGAAATGCAAATCATGTCTTAAAAACCTTAAAATTGGATTCCTCTAAGAAAATCATTTCAAATGACTATTTATTTATAATTTTCTGATCGATTGAATTACTATGAATTTACAAAGAACAAACCAATGAAATTTTGAAGAAAAGCCACGTGGGAAATTTAATCTGACTCAACGAATACTGGGACCGAGCTATGATCTTGTGGCCCAATAAAAACTTTACAAGAAGGCATCATGTCTCCAAAGCAGAACTAGCGAGTGGCAGTAGGTAAAACTAGAATTGTTATGCTACTACCGATTGGTCAATTACATCTCTAGGGGCAAATTGGTCTTTTCAACCTAACTATCAAATTCACAAAGAAAAGAAATATGAACTACAATACCCTTATTTTCCTTGCAACATTGATTATTCTACTGATTGAGCAGGGTTACCCGAGTCATATGAAGACCTAGATTGTTCCCCTGGAGCCATGGCTCTAAGCTTTACTCTAGGCGCAAGAAGTTGAGATACATTTGCGATCAATTCATGTTCTCACAGAATTCTGAGACCATCAACTGGTTCCTCACCTTCCAACAAAGTCATCGAGAAGACTTGTGAGTCCTGACATGCCTTGGAACATGAGCAGCATCATGAAAAGAGGTGGAAATAGGGGAGTATGTCAGATATCGAAAACCACAAAAACCATGATGAAAAACGTCTACTAAGGGTCAGAAAACACTCCCCACATTCAAACTAAGGTCCCAGTATTTTCCCCTAGGTCGGAGGATCCTTGAGGTGGCATGACGACTAGCTCTAGTAATGACCTTGATTGGGCTCTACAGGATACACCAAATCAGACGGTCATACAAGAAACATGTAAAAGGAGGAAGAAGCTGGGAGTTCGTAGATGCTTACCCGTCATTCAATTCTGCTTGAGGCTCTGTCGTTAGTGGACTATAGCTCTAGGTCGTCAGAGGGAAACGATGAGTAGGATGGTAGGTTTGGGGCCTTGGTGGTGGTATTGTTGGTGGAGGAGAGATCAGTGTGAGGTGATGAAGCTTTTGGGCCAGTTCTATAGGCAAGGGGGATCCTAGTATGGAGGTTGTAGATTACAGTGGAGAGGCAGACCATAGTCGTAATGGGTGTTTCTTATATCGTCCATGGGAGAGGGAGATCAGGAGCTTGTTGTGTTCAGGAAATCAAGGAGGAATCATCCACAAAGAAATCTCAAAAGATGGTGGAGTAATGAGGGGGAATGAGGTCAGGAAAAATCAGCCTGTGAAAATGGCTTTGACCGCGAGAAAAGTGGGGGGTTGATGACGACCTATCAACCATCGGATCATGGAGAGATTAGAATAGGGTCGTCTGATCAGTGTGTGAAAAAGGAAATCAAATATATAACTGTGACTATAGATAATGTGAAACATTAGATAAAATTCTTTGCATCAATAAAATTGCATTCAAACCATGGTCAAACTATCCAAATGTATCTTAATTGATTTGAGGGTTAAAAATGGCTCAAATGAGTTCAAACTTGAACAATAGGAAAATTTGTAGGTCTAGAATATTCCTATGTAATAAGATTTTGTTTTTTTTACACATATTGGTCGAAAACTTCTGAATTGGCTATTAATCTTAATATTAATGCATTTAAATGGTGAGATAATTTGAAAATGATTTTCTTATTACATCCTTGTGTCAAAATTTAAGATATACTCTATTAAGTTATTAAGAGTCACATGGTCAGTTCTTTAACCTCTTCCTATTATTTTATTTCTATCTTGGAGGAGAGAGATTAATTGATACATAATGCATGTTTGAAAGTGAAAATAAAATTTAGTTTCATCCTAAGCTTCTCGTATCCCATTTTCATATAAGAACAACTAGTATTGATCTTTTGCATTAAAATCCCTCAACCATTATTATTTAGGAGGAACTCCATTCTAAGTTTTAATTTTTCTTTGGAAATTGGGATGTGAAAGTCGTGCTACTAGTACTCATGAATGTTCCTATATAATGCACATTTTTCCTTGAAGATCTTTTTTTCAATGCTAGTGGAGTTGGAATGTGCTGACATGTGTAAAATTGGTATGATGATGCTATTTTTACATATAAGGTGATGTTATTAGATGTTATCTATTCTCAACCACTTTGTATGCAAATTCCTTACTTGGACGTGCTTGGTGATCTAGAGTAGAGACAATAGTATTCAATTTGATGCCTTGGGAGGGTATTTAATTAGGGTACCATAATAAGTAAGAAAGCAATATGTTTTTAGCATTTTGCATATTTCACTTTTTCTTATTGTGAAACTATCACATACCCTAAAATCTTAGCCACTACTATTTACTAGTGTATAAAAAGGAAATAAAAGAATGTTCAAAAATAAATACAACCCTACTAATCATTTTCATCCTGAAATCAAACTCTTGTATGCTGATCTTCTCTATCCTGATTCAGGTATTCGAGTGACTATTTGAGAGGTGAAGGCCATACATAAGTGATGCTGATTTCTGTCGCATGTCATATTACTCCAAGAAAATCCTCAAAGAATAATATGGCAAGTAATAAGACATCAACTGCTAGCAATTAATTACATACGTTCTACTATTTGTTTAGATCTGAGGCTTGTTAAGGGATGTCTTCCTAAGGTACATAGGACATTGAACACCAACATTAACTTGTATCTTTGTGGCTATGGTACTTTTTTTTACTTTATCAAGAAGAATTACCTTTATCTTCTAGTAATCATTTTCATCCTAACATCAAACTCTTTCATGTTGATCTTCTCTCCTCTATGTCATGATTCAAGTATTGGAGTCATTTTCATTTTCAAAAGAAAAGTATTGGAGTGATTATTCGAGAGGTGAAGGCCATACATAACTGATTATGAATTATGTCGCATCTCATATTTCTTTGAGCAAATCCTCAAAGAATAATATGGCGAGTAGCAAGACATCAACTTCTAGTAATTGATTACATACATTCTAGATGTTCTATTTGTTTAGATCTAAGGCTTGTTAAGGGATGTATCCCCAAGGTATATAGGACATTCAACACCAACATTAACCTATTTCTTTGTGGCTATGGTACTTTGTACTTTATCAATAAGAATTATCTTTATCTTCTAGTAATCGTTTTCATCTTGACATCAAACTCTTGTATGATGATCTTCTCTCCTCTATGTCCTGATTCAAGTATTGGAGTGATTATTCGAGCGGCGAGGGCCACACATAAGCGATGCTGATTTCTATCGCATCTCAAATTTTTCCAAGCAAATCCTCAAAGAATAATATGGCGAGTAACAAGATATCATCTGGTAGCAATTGATTACATACGTTCTAGATGTTCTATTAGTTTAGATGTGAATCTTGTTAAGGGATGTCTCCCCGAGGTACTTAGGACATTCACCACCAACATTAACCTATTTGTTTGTAGCTATGGTACTTTTTGTTCTTTATCAAAAAGAATTATGTTTATCTTCTAATAATCCGGTCTCGTGGTTGTGATTTCCTCTTTTCTACCAATTAAGAGATTATTAGTTATAGAAAAACAAAAAAGTGCAATAGTTAACGTCATTCTATGTTATTTCCCATGACTAGTTAATTATCATTATGATAATGAAGTTAGCGCTTCATCAATGGCTCAATGCAGAAACATGCCAGACTAGGGTGATAATCCTTCTCTAGATAGAAGATTGGCTTACAATCTGCCCATCAGAGGAAACGAAATGATCCATCATTTTCCCATGTCGGCCAAAGATAACGACTCGTTAGAGAGGATAG
The DNA here is from genome assembly GCA_963693085.1 of Alisma plantago-aquatica. NCBI lineage: Eukaryota > Viridiplantae > Streptophyta > Magnoliopsida > Alismatales > Alismataceae > Alisma > Alisma plantago-aquatica. The sequence continues at coordinate 1,350,610,979 of OY856412.1, forward strand.
GGAATTTGAGATAGAGGAGCATGATCCTCGTCCTTTTAACAACCAACACAAGTTATGACGTGCCTCCAAGGTTGGATACGTGGACGCAATATCTTTCATTCCATTGAGCCTATCGCCGCTGATCTTCGTTATCCTCAGCTGCTGACTTGGCTAGTTGGCTGCATCTTAGTTGACGAGGGAGTGAGGGATAGGTGGCTCATGGGACCGGGATGGGGATTGGTTTTATGGCAGGAGTATTACAGGCTGCGAACCGGTGTTGTAGGCCGGCGGGTTGGCTATTGCATTTTGGACCTTTCGAATGTGGTACTGTCGTTAGCAGACCTAGCCGGCATAGTAATAATTAGACAAATGCTAGGTGAACACCATTTTGAAACTCAAAATAAAACCCCAAACAATCTCCACTGCATTTTACAAGATATAATAAATAAAATATTTATTATACCTTGTAATTTGTAGTGGAGATGGCTTGGGGTTCTGTTTTGGATTCTAAAACGGATCTGCATAGCAAACCTTTAATAGTTATGCCAGTCCATCTCAGCGACGACATACAACTAGTGATTACAAGTTGGATGGAAGGAGAGCTCAGTGTCAATTCACAAGCTCCTGTCATACGCTTTTAGAGACCACAGATTTAAAGACCAAAATTCATGAACAGAACATGGCGGGGAGAGAGAGACAGGAGGGGGGGGGGGTGGGCGTATGGGTGCCGCACATCGCTATTCCCATCGGCAACGGAGACCTGGAGATTATGAATGCTTTAATTGTGACGTTGCAATGCATAAGTATCACAGCTCTTCCCAGTAATTTTTTCCTATAATCACATACGCAGATCGATGGTGTTGATATTTTTAGCGTTGCTCGGGAGGCATAAGCACTTTCGGGAATAATAGGCATGTATAAACACATTAACAGAACGTAGTACTGTCACCATGTCCATGTCCTTAAACAACTTCTTAGTTGGACAATGAAAGCTTTCATCTGGTTTGTGATTATCAGAAAGGAGTGTTGATATCTTGTTGTTGATTCATGAAGTAAACAACTGAGTACCAGTTTTGAAAAGCACTTTTCTTGATCAGTTTGATTCTTGACATCCAGTTTGATGAGTCCACTACATTGTGCCCGTTGTGTAATCTCTGGTTCTTTTATAGGATTTGCGGATAATTCTCCATATTATTCCTCTAGTTTACTTTGTTACACCATGGAGTATTAACAACCAACAATTAGAAATCTTCATTATGGTGCGTCTCTCTATAAAAAATGAACGGGGCCTTTTGAATAGCATTTGTTGATTTCCTAAAGAATCCACCGGCCTAACGAAAAACTCTTTGCTACATTGTGTCTCACCCTCTCCCTCTCCCTCTCCCTCACCTCGCTTAGGTTTCCTCTATCCCTCCTCGACTCTTCTCTTCCCCCTCCTCCTCCTCCTAACAACTGTGCTCGATTCCCCATAGATCTCTCTGTCGCTCACACACATTGGTAAGAAAACCGGTAAGTTGGTTGGTAAGTTCTTGTTGTGCTCCTCCTCCTCCGATCCTCCTCAATTTTCCTTGGGCTTCTTTCTGCTTTCCTCTCGTACTCTTTCTCAGTACTTCATCTTGTTTCATTAAGACATCATTTTCATATTAAAATATTTTGTTGGTGCGCCAACCTCCATAAGTGATTCACAACTAATAGGAATGTCTTACCTTCTAAACTATCCCAACACAAAATGGAGTCTCCTTCTCTCCGTAAATGCATCTTTCTTACATTTTCAAAAACCCTAACTTACCATCAGAGTTGAAAACTCCAAAGTGTATCAAGCTTGACCTTCAACATCCCTGCCCGACATCACTTTACGCAAACCATAAGACTTTTTCCTTAAAAATGACATATGAGGGTCAACAACATCCTTTACCATGTTATTCTGGAAGTGTTTTAATCATAGATAGCATGTTAAAAGAGTATTAATCTTTCCTGAGCATTTTTCCTATATGGACCCAAAACAAAATCATAGATGGACACACACTAAGATGAGATCACTTCTTGCATCTTGATAGAGAAAGAAAAAAAGGTCCACTTCATTAGTGTCGACCGATGGGTCAATCTGATGGTTGCTTTTCACATCAAAGATGGGGCAATTCCTCATCCTCAAATTTCATAGTCATGAGGCTCTCCTCATGCATGTACGTGATGAGGTCGATTATCTTAATAAGCCCCCAATCTATTGAAAATACTACAACTCTATCTCCCTTATTAACCTACACCTTTAGTTGTCTAGTGACTCCTTTAATGATAAGCGGGTTGCAAAGGATCCTTACGCAAATATTGAAAATGAAGTTATCTACCATGATCTCGAGCACCATGCTCACCCATCCTAGATTCCACCCAGAGGTTCTTTACGAGAAAACAGTTTCTCAACAACGATTCCATTTCTACTACACAACACCTTTATTGGCCAATCCTGAGAGCTCCATTGAAGACCATGATTTTGCAATATCGATTCTTCCCTTGATGCCCATTTCCAACCAAATCAACCGAAGTTTGACACATTTTTCACAAATGTTTCTTCTTCTAAAGAATTCATCTCTGCCCTTGCTGACCACAAATCTCTCTGAACTCCTTGACATTTATAGTCTATAGGTTTATGATCTCAATATCTCTCTCTTCTTTTTCTTCATCACCCTCTAGGTTTTTAAGCATTACTATCTTATTAATCCTTATCACTACTCAGCCTAGCAGTCTACATACTATTCTTCACTCCCCCTAACCCAATTGATTTTTGTTCAATTGAAAAAGGATAAACTTTAGATACATAAAATCTCAAAAAGGACTTTGAGTTGTTCTTTTTATTGTATTTCATTTCACGAATCTTGTGGTTGTCAATGCAATTTTATTTGTTTCAAGTGACATTTGCATAATCACCCTTTTTTAAATGCCCTAAGGAAAACACCATTTCCCAATATAATCAACACTTTGCATAGTCACCCTTTCTCAAATTCCCTTTTTACACACCCTACATCATTTAAAAATATCATTTCCACAAAAAAAACACATGATCATACCTAATAACCCCTTCCTCACCCCTTGTTGGCCAAACAAGACTCCACCCTTACACCTTTCATCATCATAACACCATTTTCATACCTTCTCTCACAAAGCATTAGAAAATATACATCCACCACTCTCTAACCTAAAATATGCTTTATCATAGCTCTACTTCTTATCCTCTAGACTCTCCATCCGCCTATCCCCTTCCTACCCAAATCCCTCACCAATCTCCCACCCAATATCTTGTCTCAACTCCAAGTCGAAGACTCAATCTCCCACCCAATATCTTTTCTCAAGTCCAAGCCATAAACAACCAAAGTCTACCTCAAACTATGCCAGCAACATGACTTTCACATTGATTTCCCCCCTTGGAATCATCGAACATGCACATTTCCTTGTCTTAAGAGCCATTTTTATTTGTTTGGACATTGATATTTGTCACTCCAACCTCCTATCCCCTTCCTACTCAAATCCCTCATCCCCATCACCATGGACTCAATCTATTAGCCAACATCTTGTCCCAAGTCCCAACCCTCAACCAAAATCTAGCTCAAAATAGGCCTACAACATGATATAGATGTTGATTTTACACCTTGGGATCATTCAACATACACACTTCCTTTGCTGAATAACCATTTTTATTTGTTTGGGCATTGATATTGGACACAAATATTTGGTGCATATACTGTACATTATCCAAAACTTACCATCCCTCCTTTATAAAACTAACATATCCAAACCAAAACCAATTTTAAAGAATAAAGTCCTAAACACCCTCAACTATACCAGTGAAATGGAGAAGGTGATGGACATATATTTCATGGAATACAACTCAAAGATATTAGAGGAACATATCCTCTGGGACACTTGTCTTTCATCCTATATTGCCCATGATTTCCCCATATACAACCTAATCATCTCTGATCACCTTGCCCACCGTTGGACCTATGACATTTACAAAAAGTAGCACAAAGTTAAGGTTACCTTCTTGTCGATGTTCATAAAGATTTCACCTTCCTTTTTGAATCTATCCATGAAAATATAACCTTACTTGCCTTCCCACACTCTAACTACATCAATGTGGGGGACTCTTTTTATGCTCTCACAAAATTTGTCGTGAATGACCCCTATAACGAGATAATCTTCTATTCTAATAGTCCTATTCATCCTCATTTTTGTAAGTTCATTTTGAGACCTTATAGTTTGTCATAAGAAATCAACCCGCCATGTGCCTTGCACCATCCCCAAGAAAAACGTAAGCCTTTTGAATATCTTCCTTTCCAAAAACTTGTCACAACAGTCTTTCACACTGAATATATCCTAACCTCTCTGAACCGATTACTACCATATTAGAGGCTTTTGTCCTATATAATATCTCTATCTTATTTAAATCTAACTTTTATTATCCATTTTCATAATACAACCCTTCTATCAACCTTGAATAAATGATAAAAATCATGTTATTTGCACTAAAATCTCCTTGAGTTTATATATATTGATATCTCATGTAAGATGACAAGATTGTGCACTCATTAGCCCCTCATTGGCTGTTCCATCTAGTTATTCACATGGTCTATGCTCCACAATAGTAGTTTTGACTATTCCATCCCCTCATATACATTTTAATTAATTTATGACTTTTGAGATCAACCAGTAACCCAATAGTTCCAGTCTTGTCTTTTTTGTTCTAAAATTGTGTTCTACTTCAATGCATAGCTAGCTCTCTCCCCACATCGAAAAACTTGTTCCCACAAGAAAATGTCTTCTCTAGCCTAACATGGAGGACTTTGTTTTTGATAAATTGGGCTTAGTTTTCATACTGAGGATGACCAAAAGAATTTCATGGGGCTTCTAAACTATTACCTTATTGATCATAACAAAGTAGACAATGATGAGTCACCCATCACAGTCGTTCCAGCCAAAACATCAATGAAAGAAGATCATTAACATGACTGTGCTCCATGCCACAACTCATTCCTCCACCATTCAACATGTCCATGGTTCCCACTATGGTCATGCCACCCGCAAGCCACCACTACCTCGTCGACTACCATGGGCGTGCCATCAAACCTCCAAAACTCCACTTTGACTCTATCATTACAGCACCACGTCCATGACCATTCTCATCTACCACAATTGTGTTGTTATCTACCCACCATGGTCACGGTGACCACCATGTGCATGCTTAAATCTAAGTGTGATGTCCCTAGATTTTCTAAAACTTAATCCGATGTGTGACGTCCAAATTGAAACTCTCACCTCAGCTAAAATCCCAATTTTAAACACCACACACTAGGCTAAGAAGAAGAAAATCAAGGGAGTCAGAAGGAAACAATCAGTAGCACATGTACATGAACAATAATAAAACCATACACACATGTTCACCATCCAACATATAATTACAACATGAATTGTTACAACATTTGATATTACATATTGAACATCAAACTATACATATACATGTACTACCACTAAATTACAGGATCTTAACACAACAGGTCCACCTGTACATCACCTCGCCACACAACTCTCAACTATCCTGGTCTTCAAGATCATATATCCACAACCTAAACAAAAGATTACATGTGGTACATGTCAGCACAATATTGAAGAATATTTTACTAAGTACGCCTATGTGTCTTTTATATACCTCTCATGATATCTTGGCAATAAGATAAAACTAATACTTGACAGTTATAAAGAAATATTAGGAAATGCGTATACGTGCACAATGATATTCATTAACAAAAGAGAACACATATTTTAAGCTTATTTTCCATTATATATCAAGGCCTTTATGATCACTACCAAAGAGTTGGATAATATGTACAATGTGACCACTACCAAAGAGTTGGGTCCAAGCACACTACCAACGAGTTGGTGCTTCCATATGTACAATGCAACCACTACCAAAAATTTCGGTGACTTCCAAGTACACTACCAAAGAGTTGGTGCTTTCATATAATGGAACAGATATATTATGTTTGATGTGTTCATAGCAGTAAGTATAGAAAATCAACCAACATATCATACAAGAACAATCATTTCAACCAATACCATATGCCAAGTATTTACTACTACATAACACAAGCATATTGTATAATAAACCAAGTAAGAGGTAATGGCGTACCTTGATCAAGACAAATCTAATCATCAAATATCCCTCATGTCAACTATCACTCTTGTTAAACCTGAATAAGACAAGATCATGTACTATCATCAGATTCTCATCATCATAACCCTAGTATGTCCATTTTAGGGTTTAGCTTAGTCTTATGATATTCTCTTCTTTATTATAGATCTTCTCATCTTTACTTGTATGAGTGTCTTGTAACTATCTTACTAATGTTATCTTCCAAATTGTGGTTCATTATCTAAACATTAGGTTCCATATCCTTTTTGTGCAATATTAACCCTAGTTTGTGTGCATTATTCAAATTAGGGTTACAACCCGTGTATTAAGGGTCATCCTCATATAACATGGATTATACGCATCTAACTGATTTCCAATTTTCATCTCATCTTCAGATTATTGATGTTAACTTACTCTCTAAATTTCATCAATTATTGCATGTATGTATTTATTGCATTTTATTTAGCCTTATTAGCCCTAGTTACCATATTAAGCAAATTACACAGTTTTGTGCATCAAAATCATCATATCCGACCCTATATGGATTATAAATACCATTTATGAGTTACATGAACATTCTCATAATTTTAGGCCATCATTTGATATTTATTATCTATTAGAGAAGCATTACACATGTTACATGATATCACTTTTATTAATGCATAAAAAGCATGATATTATCATTCTAATGTGTTCTACTCATTTTTTTGAGAATTTTGGTATATTATATGTAATTTTCAGATAAACGAGCTAAATAAAATGCAATAAATACATACATGCAATAATTGATGAAATTTACAAAGTAAGTTCATATCAGTAATCTGAAGATGAGATGAAAATTGGATATCAGTTACATGCATATAATCCATGTTATATGAGGATGACCCTTAATACATGGGTTGTAATCCTAATTTCCATAATGCGTACAAACTATGGTTAATATGTGCACAAAAAGGATATGGAACCTAATGTTTAGATAATGAACCACAATTTGGAAGATAACATCAGTAAGATAGTTACAAGACAATAATACAAGTAAAGATGAGAATAACTATAATAAAGAAGAGAATATCTGTTAAGTTGATGGAAAATGTATTAAAATTTGGTTAGAAACCCTAATTGAGATCAATGGATGAATATATGAATCTTAATAGGTTAATTCGAGTAATATTATCCTGTTGAATGATAATGATAGGCTTGAACCTGATTTAGATGAATAATTGCATGTTTTAGTGTTTTAAGCCAAGTATGAATGATAATTCATCTAGAAACCCTAATTTAGGGTAAAAGAAGAGAAGATCATATTTAATTTGAAAATATTGAAATATGTTGTTAAATGATGATCCTAAGTCTTTTAGGAGAGATAGGATAAGAAACTTAGGGCTTATAACTAGTTTTGTCTAGTTAGGGTTTGTGGTACTAAAAGTGAAGGCAAAACCCTAATAGCAAGTGAAACCCTAAAAAGGGTAGAAACCCTAAAAAGGAATAGAAATCCTAAGAAGCAAGTTGGTTTGGATAGATCTTGATAAAAGGAAATTGTATGTTTATTTCAGGATTCTTGTACTTGCCTGCTTGATTGGATTTCCCTACTTGGTTGATTCTATCTCTAATCAGCAGTACAAGTATGTGATTATTTATGAGTAACTGATTTAGTTTCATGAAGTTTTCTCGAATGATTGATCGAGTTGGATGCAACCTAACTGTTGGATGTTCATTTATGCAAATCTTTAAAGTCATTATGATTATCACAATTAATTATAAATGTGCATTCTCACACCTACATGCCACCCTGATGTATGATGCATGACCAAGCCCTGGAGGGAAGGTCAATTAGGTCAAGCCCAAGAGGGAAGACCATTGGGCACTATGAGAGCTGACCCCAGGCGCCAAGCTCAGGATGGAGAAGGTGGCCTTATGTTTCTTGCATGACTATTGGGAACCATGAGAGGTGAACCCAGGAACCAAGCTCAGGATGGAGAAGGTGGCCTTATGTCTAGTGCAAAGGAAAAACCCTAGAGAGGGTATTCCAGGGTTAGGGCAAAAGTGGTGGAGAATGTCACATTGAAAACCTAATTTGAATTGTTAAATAACTTAATTGTGATATTTAGGTTGTTAGCAATATTTGTGAAATTTTGGTTGTCCCCACATACCGGCATATTCATTTATGCTAACCGACATTTTTTTTGTCGGCATTTTAGGTACAATATGAAAAGGAAAAATAGTAAAGTGACACATTTTGAATATATGAATTAAAGTACAAGGAGGATTAGTTAGAATAGACTCCAATTGTGGTTAGAAGTTTAGAAATCCAAGATTTTAAAGAGGTATGTAAAGTTTTATTTTTTCTAGCTTTTTAGTATAGTTTTTGGTAGAATTTAGAAATTATTATTGATTATTTGTCAAATCATTGATCTAAAAAATTGGGATAACGGCTCTGACCTTTTGGTCTCCCTTAATTGGGGGTTACCGGGAGGCGGGGTCATTACATTTGGTATCAGAGCATTGGTTCCTCATTTAATCCTTAGTAATTATTAAATTTTACAAACTATGTAGAACTGAGGGAGTTATTAGAGGATTTTATGAAAGATAGAGGTGTCTAGAAAAGGATCACAGTCTGGGGGATGGCAATATTTTCCTCCACCCCACTAGTTGATCATGAGGACTCCCAGATGCAGTGTGATTGTCTGGTCAATGTCTTAGGTTCTGACTCAAAATAAGATACCTTTAGGACTCTCTCATCATTTTCATCCCTTCTCAACCCTAATTCAATTAAGGATTCTAAGATTTAGGGTTTTCTCTCTCTCTTGAGGTATGGGTAAGTATGATAAGTTTTAAGGAATCCTCCATCAAAATAATAAAAGATGAATAAATAAGATATCATCAACATAAGTATAATTAGTTTAAACATAGACTAAAGATCTATCTGTATGCTTATATAGATGGCTCGAGTGAAGACTGTTGCTATCCCTGAGGCCACCAATGGTGGTGGGCCTTCTCGCAAGGGAAAGGGGTATTCTGATAAGAGCAAGAGGAACCATGATGGTGAATCCTCGAAGAAGAGGAAGAGACCTGAGGGAGCTGCAGGTGAAGTCCCTGATCCTAAATTGATACCCTTTGACAACCTCAAGATGGAACAAGAAGAGGAACCTATGTTTGAGGATGAGGTCAAAGAGGAAGAGGACCAATCTGGAGGTCCATAACTAACAATGGTGGTTCACACCCCTCATGCCTTATGGATGGAACAACAGAAGAGGCTGACTGAGGCCATCAATGCTCTGGCCCTCAGGGACATATCTAGAGACGAGAATGGTGAACCGCTCCCCGTTCATCCCTGACTCGGAGTCACCATTCTAGACTTCGTCAAGCTGAACATCGAGAGATTTTGGGGAGAGGATAAGATAGAGGTGGTTGACAAAGCAGAGGCTTGGCTGCTGGAAGTCGAGAACGGGTTCCGCATGCTTGAGGTACATCCCAACAGGAAGGTTCTTTTTGCTTCTCACCTCTTGGAAGGAGCAGCCAAGATATGGTGGAAAAACCATATCATGGGATGAGATCTAAGCGTAGAACCGATGGCGTGGACCGACTTCAATACTATCTTCACTGCCAGATTCATCCCCGTCTCAGCTAAGAAGGAGAAGGAAAGGGATTCACCAACATGACCCAAGGTAGCTCATCTGTTGCATACTTTGGTCACAAGTTCCGCATCCTGGAACACTTTGGACACATGTTGGATGAGTAAAGAAGGTTGGACCATTTCATAGAATGTCTTCATCCTTCCATTAAGCCTCATGTAATGGAAAGTAAACCAAAAAATTTCACTGAAGCTTACAACACCACCTTGGACATGGAGAGGACTATGATGCCTACTCAGAACCCACCCAAAGGGTATCTGGGTTTCACTAAAGGAACTCAGGGATAGTAGAATGACCGTAAGAAAGGACAAGGGTGTAATCACAACAAGGGCAAGCATGGACACAAAGGAAAGCCACATGGTGAGAATCTCTTTATGAAGTGTCGTACCTATGGACGGTCACATCTTGGGAAGTGCCGCTTCGAGAGAAGAGGGTATGCTACCATTACCAACAAGGGGGCGCTTCGAGAAGAGGGTGTGCTACCATTGCCAACAAGGGGGACACTTCATCGCCAACTGTCCTCAGTCTGATCTGAGAGGTCCAGTGGCAACACAACTAGTGGCAGCAGCACCCCCAGTAGGAGGAGGAGCACCAACTGGCGGTCCCCCTATTGGAGCAAGAAGGCAAGCCAGAGTATTTGCCATCAAGAATGAAGAAACCTAATCAAATGCTAATAGGTTGATCGAGGGTAATAACCCATAGAGTTTTCCTTTTAGTTTAGTAGATCATGTAGTAGCTATCTGATATGGTATGAACTATGTAGGCATGGTTGAAGTCATGGGACAAAATGTAAAAGCTCTTTTTGATTCTGGTTCTACTAATACTTTTATTTCGAGAAATCTGGCAAGTATGCTTTGTTTGGACATCAAGGATTTTGGTTATGTTTTGGATGTCACGACCCCGAGTGGTCGCATATATACATATCTTTTAAAAACCCCAGTCTTTCTAGTTAAATACCTGAGTCATGAGCTTCCCACTGACTTCATCCTCCTCGATATGAACGATTTCGATGTAATCATTGGTATGGATTGGCTTTACACCTATAGAGCACAAATTGACTATAGAGAGAAGAAGATTCTTATTAGGAATCTTGGTTACCCACACTTTACCATTTGAGGAAGGAGAGATACAACTACTAATCTTTATGTGTCAGCTTTGAAGGTTGAGTAGATGATATACAAAGGTTGTCGAGCATACCTAGCTATAGTTACTGAACCTAAGACCAGGGTGCAACCCTTAGAGGAGATAAAGGTGGTTTAGGAGTATCCAGACGTGTTTCCAGATGATCTACCAGGGATTCCCCCTAAGAGAGAGGTGGATTTCTCCATTGAGTAATCTCCCGGAACTAACCCTATATCTAAGGCACCCTATAGAATGGCCCCTACAGAGTTGCTCAAGTTGAATACCCAATTGAAGAAGTTGTTAGAAAAAAGGTTTTATCCAGACCAATACATCACCATGGGGAGCACCAGTCCTCTTTGTGAAGAAGAAGGTTGGATCACTCTGGATGTGTATTGATTATCAAATGATCAACCAGGTGACCAATAAGAACAAGTACCCTTTACCCAGGACATATGACCTATTTGACCAACTCAAAATGGCTCGAGTCTTTTCTAAGATTGATTTGAGGTCAGGATACCATCAGGTGAGAGTGAGGAGTGAGGATATACCTAAAATGGCTTTCCGAACCCAATATGGCCATCATGAGTTTGTGGCCATGCCGTTTGGGTTGTCCAATGCACCCAACGTCTTTATGAACCTTATTAATAGTGTGTTCCAACCTTTCCTTGATTCCTTTGTAATAGTGTTCATAGATGACATCTTGGTGTACTCTGATGACCTAGCCCAACACCATAACCATCTGGGTAGAGTCCTTGATATCTTGAGAAAGCAGAAGTTTTACAGAAAGTTCTAGAAATGTGAGTTTTGGATAGACCAAGTCATGTTTCTCGGACACATCATCTCAGGAGGAACGATCGCCGTAGATCCAGCCAAAGTGTCGGTAGTTCGAGACTGGCCTGCACCAAAGAACCCCTCTGAGTTTCACAACTTCTTGGGGTTGGCCGGATACTATCAACGCTTCATCAAGGATTTCTCAAAGACCGCCTTGCCGCTGACCATGTTGACTCAGAAGGATGCGAAGTTCTTGTGGTCTGATGTATGTGAGGTTCGTTTCCAGGAGCTAAAGGAGAAGCTGACCACTGCCCCAGTGTTGACCCTACCTTCCGGCAATGAGGGTTTTGTGACATTCACCGACGCTTTCAAGATTGGACTTGGATATGTGTTGGAACAAGACCGGCATGTGGTTATATATGCTTCCCGACAACTTAAGACCAACAAGGTGAATTACCTGATGCATGACTTAGAACTGGCTGCTATCATCCATGCATGGAAGATATGGCGACATTACCTATAGGGTGCTACCTTCAAGATCCTCACCGACCATAAGAGTTTGAAGTATATCCTAACACAAAGAGACTTGAACATTCGACAACGACGACGGATGGAGTACATGAAGGATTACGACTTCACTATCGCCTATCATCCTGGTAAGGTGAATGTCGTAGCTGATGCTTTGAGTCAGAAACAGCTCAGGTGTGCATATTTTTTGTCCAGTCAATGTAAGAGCTTAGAGGAGCTGGTGGAATGGACTCCACAACCACTAGAGTATCAAATCCAACTGGCCAACATATAGATTCAGTCAGAATTGTTAGGCAAGATCATGACAGCATAGTTGGTCAGTGGGGAACTCGACAAGATGAAGGGCTTGATGAAGAAGCCATTGACCCATCTCTCAGTGGGAGTAGACGGAGGGATTATATTCAAGAATCATATATGGGTTCCTAAGAATTCACCGTTAAAGGAACGTATCATCCAAGAGGCTCATGGTTCTAAGTATATGTTACACCCAGGAACTACCAAGATGTTTAAGGACCTGCAGAGTTATTTCTGGTGGCCAGGAATGAAGAGAGACATTGAGGCATATGTGGCCAGCTGTCTTACGTTCCAGATGGTGAAGGCTAACCACCAACGACCCGGTCGACTTTTACAGTCGATAGAGATTCCAAAATGAAAATGGGAGAAGATCACCATGGACTTCATGGTGGGTCTACCCCGGACCAAGAGAGGTCATGATGCGATATGGGTTGTGGTAGATCGCCTTACCAAGTCAGCACACTTCCTTGCCCTGAAGACCACTGCCAAGGTGTCAGACCTAGCTGAGTTGTATATCCGAGAGATAGTATGTTTGCATGGCGTACCCAATTGCATCATCTTTGATAGAGACCCAAAGTTTACTTCCAAGTGGAGGAAGCAAGTTTAAGAGGAACTTGGTACAAGGTTGAAGTTTAGTACCGCTTATCACCCCCAGACGAATGGTCAGTCAGAGTGGACGATCCAGACATTATAGGTCTATTGAAAGGTTGTGTGCTCAATTGGGGTGGATCGTGGGAACCGTACTTACGTTTAGCCGAGCTTGCCTACAACAATAGCAACCAAGCCTATTACAACCTCAATTTTGCATATGTTTTCATAATTGAATTGTAAAGATTTTGTGAATATGAACTTAATTGAAAAGGTTGTATGATTTGCTTCAAAAGATGGATTTCTTTGCAAATCTCCCTTTTTATAGGAATTTCGTAATTTCTATTATTATATTAATCCAATAATGGATATAAAAGAGAAGAAAAGAAGAAAAGTCCAAATAAAAGGAAAAGATACAAGATAATGGATATTAAGAAAAGTAATTATGAGAAACATATAGAAATATCTAGAAAGTGGAATTAATGGCCACAATTAAATAAATTTCAGTTCTATGTGATTTCTAATAAAAGAAATATGAAAAGAGCAAAAAGGAAATAAAAGATAAAGAGAAATCCTTTAATAAAGAAATAAGTAAGATAATGAGAAATAATGGATGTAGATGCTTCTAGAAGGATAATAAGCATACTTCAAAAGGGATTTTGAAATCTTAGGATTTCTTGGGTTCCAAGGAGTCCAAGTTGCAAAGATAATGCAACAAGAAAGAGAAAAGATCAATTAAATATTGCTTTATTACGAAGGAAATATGAGATGATAATGAAATTACAAGAAATATGAGAAAATATGGATAATGGATCCATCTTGGATAAGATTTTGGATCCACATGGTTTCTAAGGGTAAAAGGAATCAAAAGAAAGAATATAAAAGATTAAGAGAGAGAAAATATGCTTAAAATATGCCTTATTAAGAGATAACTTGCATATAAATAAAAGAATCTTATACTTTCGAGTTTGAGTCCCACATTTGGTACACACATGAATTAAGTCATTATGGACTTTCGCTAAAAATTTGAGATTTAAAGGATAAACAGTTTGGGAGATATGAATTTTGTAAGTTTCCTAAAGTGTAAAGGATAACATTAAATGTCACCATTTATGTTCTAATACGAGGCTTGCTATCCGTTGGATTAAGGATCCAACGGTGGTTGGTCTTCATCTAGACTAGGAAAATGGGAATAGTAAACCATGGGATCGAATCCGTGTATCTCTTCCCTGATCCATCAAGACTCCTGAGGGTTGATCCATTGGTTTTGGGAGTTCGAACCGGGCCAGGATGACCCCTAGTTCCACAATTTTAGCGCTGAGATTAGATTTTCCCCAAAGAGGTCCACCAGCTATGGAGTTAACCTTGCTGAGGATTGTTCAAAGGATCGTGCCAATATAAGGACCCTCCTTTTTGTAGAACCAGAACCAACAAATAAGGTGTCGAACTCCCTCTCCACGAAGCCCTCTTCTTCCTCGGTAGCAAGTTCCCTTTTCCACCCCTTGTCTTGTTGTACTCTTGCAGATGGCGCTAGAAGGAAGTCCATGGTTTGGGGCTCGCAGTCTCACGATTTGAGCGTAGGTTCTCCACGAGCATGAGCAGGTGAGGGCACCGTCTGACCTGTTCCAAGTAGGCGCCGCAAGGGATGCAAGGGGTCACCGCTCGGCCTGGTCCGAGTTCTCCTACAGAGTAGAGGAAACAGAGGATGGGATCCCCATCTGTGTGAGGGATATGATGTAGGGAGCAGGCAACCAAGTTATCAAGTAGTCAGATCCAAGGCAGGATCTGCGAGAGAAGGAAAATAATCAAAATAAAAGAAGAGAAAAGGGACATGTGGCGCTGGATTATTGGCCCTAAAGGTAATATCTTTGTAAAATCCTAATTATTTATTAGTAGCTCTGATGATAGAAAGTTGTATATGAAAATTGATCAGGAGAATGAGAGGAATCCAATGAAAATGATATAAGCTTGATTCCATTCCTAATTGCAAAAGTACATTAAGTTGATGAAAAGTGCATTAAAGTTAGGTTAAAAATCCTATTTGAGATTAATGGTTGAGTCTATGATGCTTAATTGGTTAAATTGAGTAATAGTCACATGTTAAATGATAATGCTAGACTAGAATCTAATCTAGATGAGTAATTGTACATTTTAGGGATTCAAACCAAGTATGTATGATAATGCATCTAGAAACCCTAATATAGGGTAAAAGAAGAGATGATTTTGTCTAATCGACATACATGGAAATATGTGGATAATTGTTGATCTAATGCCTGTTAGGAGAGATAGGACATGATAATTAGGGTTTATAAGTAGTTTTGCTTAATTAGGGTTTGTAACAATAAAAATGATGGCAAAACCCTAATTGCAAGTGAAACCCTAAAAAGAAGTAGAAACCCTAAGGAGAAAGTTGGATTGGATAGATATTCATAACATGAGTAATAAAAGGAAATTGTATGATTATTTCAGGATCTTGTTGTATGTACTTGCTTGCTTGGATTTTTTACTTGCATGGAATATTTCTATCTCAAATTAGTAGAATAGGTATGTGGTTAATTATGGTTAATCACATTCGTTTCCTGAAGGTTTTCCCAGATGATTGATCACATTGAATGTAACCTATCAGTTTGGATTTTCATACTTTCAAATCATAAAGTCACTATGATTATCACAATTGTGATATAAATGTGTATTCTCGCACCTACATGCCACCCTGATGGATGATTCTAGAAGGTCAAGCCCAGGAGGGAAGACCCATGGGCACCATGAGTGGTGACCCCAAAAACCAAGCTCGGGATTGAGAAGGTGGTCTTTGTTGCATGACTAATGGGCATCATGAGAGGTGACCCCAGGCACCAAGCTTGAGATTGAGAAGGTGGCCTTAAGTCAATGGCAAAAGAGAAACCCTAATGGGGGTATTCCATGGTTAGGGAAAAAGTAGTGGAGATTGACACATTGAAAACGTAATTTGAATTGTTAACTACCTTGATTGTGATAAATAGGTTGTTAGCCTTATGTTTGATATTTTGTTTGTCCCCACATACCAGCATATTCATTTATGCTGATCGATGTTTTGTTTGTCGGAATTTTAGGTACAATGTTGAAAAGGACAAATAGTAAAGTGATATATTGTGAAAATAAGAATTAAAGTGCAAGGAGGATTGGATAGAATAGATTCAAGCTGTGGATAGAAGTAGATATCAAAAGTTTTTAAAAGGTATGCAAAGTTTTATTATATACAAGCTTTGAGTATAGTTTTGTAGAATTTTATAATTATTATTGATTATTTGTCGAACCTTTGATCTGGAAATTGGGATAACGGCTCTGACCTCTTGGTCTCCCTTAATTGGGGGTTATCGGGGGGGCAGGGTCATTATATTTGGTATCAGAGCACTGGTTCCTCATTTAATCTTTAGTAATTATTAAATTTTACAAATTCTATTGTACCCAAGGGAGTTATTAGAGGATTTTCTGAAAGATAGTGGTGTCTAGAAAAGGATAACATCCGAGGGCTGGCAATATTTGCCTCTGCATCGTTACTCGGAATACGAGGACTCCCAGATCTGTGTGATTTCCTAGCCAATGTCTTAGGATTTGACTCGAAATAAGATACCTTTAGGATTCTCACATCTATTTTCATCCATTCTCAACCCTAATTCTGTTAGGATTATAAGGTTTAGGGTTTTCTCTCTCTTCCTCACCCTCTTGAGGATAGGGTATGCATGATAAGGTTAAGGAATCCTCCACCAAAATTAATAAAAAACATGTAAATAAGATGTCATGGACATAAGATTAATAGTTTAAGAGTAAAATAAAGAATAGCTACATTCTTAGGTCGTATGACATGTGTTGTCATGCCCTCAGGGGAGACCCGAGGATAGACCCTCTGGTCAGGAGGACGAGTAGAGAGTTAGTCTTGGAGGTAGAGATCTCCATTAAAGGTAGAGACATGGCACATCCTCAGAGGATGATGCTAACCCTAACCCTAAGTGGTGGTTAGAGAGGGATGACATAATGAGGTATATGTCATGGTAGACTAGGTGTGTGGGTGGACATGCTTTTGGTTTGGATACCCATGATGATATGAGTCATGTGAGGTTGGATGACCTAGTACCTTTAGTGACCCAACCCTGGGAAGGGTCGTGCATGTTAGGGTGAAGGATAACTCCTTCATTGATCATGTTAGTGATAACCATATAGAAACTCTATGAGCTTATGAGCATGGCAAAGTTGCACCCAAAGTACATCAGTAGTGCTGACAGTAGGCCAAAACCCTCGCCAGGAGAGTATGTTCGATAGCTTATGAGATAAGCATGAAGAGTTTTAGACAATCTTAGGCCAACATAGGTTTCTCTCATGTAGGTGTACATTTGTAATCTTGATCCAAATTAGAGAGAGGACCTCCAGTAGTAAGGTTGTTGTAGGGTTAAGCTCTAGAGAGAGAGAGAGCAGGGCCCGAGCTAGAATATTGGAAGTTTAGACTCCGGGTTAGGAGAAACCCTGAGAAGTTGAGGATGATGCGACCTAAGCGGATGGTTGCGGTTACCTCGTGCATGACCCCTGGAGGCTGATGGTATCTTGGTTGCCTTTAGAGGAACCAAAGCCTAGAGAGAGGATAAGGATACTGGTACCTATGTGCCTATGGTATAGGTGTTTACCCTTTTAGGGTTAGGAAGAAGAGTTCCTTAGACCATGAAGAGGTTTAGTAACAAGTTGTGAGGCCTTACACCTAGTTGGTTGTCCTTGAGGAGGACTCCACTCTGAGGTGTTATTCGAGGGGAATGATAATAGGAGAAGCACGATATACCTTGTACATGCTTGGTTCGTGGTTAAAAGGTTGAGCATGCAGTTGGACATCAAAAAGGTGAACTTAGGGTTCCTAGACCTAAGAGGGGAAGTAGTGGTGCCTGGTGCACCTAATGCTCATGACGAGATTTGAGTTTCTATAGATCTGAGCATGGCACTCCTCATGTTTAGAGGAATGGGAACCCCTGAGATTAAGGTCTGTTTGATGAACCCCTCACATCTAAGTTGGTGACATGGGTAGGTATGTTTTTGGTCCAATGTTGAGGAATGAGAACAAGTATGACCTATCATGAAGACCTAGCGTGATTTAGTAGGTGGTATACTTGTTGGCTGCATGTCTTGGTAGCTTGCTAAGGTCAAACATACTTATGTGGATGTAATCCCTAGACATAGGGATGGTTGTGACCTTTGTTATCAAGATGTAGTTTCCTACCATCCTGGGAGTGGGACCCTTTTATAGGGTGTATATCAACTTTTGTTGGGTTTGAGGAAACCCTTAGAGGTCTCATAGGATCTTGAGAAGCTAAGTGGAGGGTACATGGTAAGAGAATGAACATGTATACCCATAGATAACCATCTCTAAGTGCATGTGGATGTGTTACCATGGAGGTAACTGGTATGGGGCCTGACTAAGGTAGGTAGGTTGCCATGAACCCTATGAAAGGATGAAAGTCAGCCCGTGAATGCAAAAAGAGATCATGGAGACTTGGGTAAGGTTCTAAGTTGGACATGTACTATATTAGAATCCTAAGTCTATCCTAGGGTCAGGTAGGGATAAGACCGATCGAAGTAGGAGTTGCCTAATTCCCTAGTTGCACATGACCATGGGGTCGGGAGGTAACATCTATCATTGTCTGAGGGCCATGGGTTGGGAGATTGATCACCTTCATGAACTCATGGGACCCAAGGGGCAAATGAGGAAGGCACTCTCTAATGCATAAGGGAAGAGGGATGACCCCAAAATTGTCGGCACCCTATAGACCTAGAGGAGATGACCAAGGATGGTGTAATGACCCAAGTGGGTTTGAGACCATTTTTCCATGGAAGTAACCTTGACATCGAGATGTTCATGATATAAATACATGTGATGCAGATTTCAAATTAGATTGTAGGTGTACTGGAAAATAGGATGTACCATCTCTACTCTAGGAATGGGAAGAACTTTGTATTTGGACTACATCCAAATGGTTATTTCCTCTTATTATGGGAAGTGAGAGATAAAATAGTATGCATGCCATACACCAAGGATAAAGATAATGTGAGTGGAAACATTGCTATGATGCATGAGGATGGAATTAATAACATACCCTTGTGGAGTGTAAGATGTGTGGATGTTGTACAAACACTAAGAGAACTAAGGTAGTCATATTATGAGGATGTTTTTATCATGAGCTATATGGAAACTTAAGAACTATACAAGGTAGAGTTCGATAACCAAGAAGATGAGATCTAAGTTTTCTTATTCAAGATAGACCTAAAGTCTGAGATGAGATGATAAGTGGAATACAGGGAGGTGTATGTCTTCACTATTACCTAGCACCTAAAGATGAAAGGTAGTAATGGATGCTCTGGTTGAGATGTAGCTGCCTAGTTTAGATAGAGGCTAGAAGAGGTTGTTAGGTTAGCCCTAAGTTTGAAAAATGATATATGTTTGGCTAACACTCAGATGTAATGAGATTTGTTGATTAAGTTAGTGGTTGTTTGGTTAGCCAAGCTAGGCCTTCATGCGATGAAAGGATGGTTGTAGAACCTCAGATGCACTTCTCTGGAAAAGAAGGTTATTAAACCCTGACTAGAGTGATTTAGGGTTCCCAAGGAATCAATCTTGAGGAATCATGACATACAGGAGATCATGATTTTAGGTTCACCATACACCATGGTACTACTTAGATGGTAAGTTTCAGTAGTACTTTGGATGCCTAAGATGAAGTTGCATGTGGCTTGTCACCATGCATGTCAGGAGGTGAAGGATGAACACTGGTAACCCAGTAAGTGATACAGAGGATAAAAAGTCCCTAAGAGGGAATGGGAGTTCATCACAATGGATGTCGTGGTAAGTCTCCCCTGGACCAAGGAAGGTCAAGATGCAATATGGGTTATGGTAGATCGCCTTAACTAGATGACATAATCTAAGAAAAAGAGGGAATATTGTCAGGAGATAGATCTGGCTGAACTACAAGTAGGAGAGATGGTTCAACTGCACCAGGATGCAAGTTTAAAAGTTCTTGAATATGACCTAAAGATTCACTTCCATAAGGTGGAATTAGATACATGAAGAACTCGATGTGAGTACAACTTATCACCTCCTAGATAATGGTTAGTATGATCCAAATAAGAGGGTCTGATGAGAGCATGTGTGCTCATTCAGGGTGATACATGGGGGGCAGTTCTTGCCCTATGTGAGATGTGATGATAACCACCATAGCTAGTATCGGGATGTAAAGAAGCTCTGTAAGGGAGGTTGTGTCGGTCACCACTTCATTAAGATAATGTTGGTGAAGGGACCTCACAAAGATCAGAAAAGGACCACAGTGTGTGCAGATGAAGTCGCTTTGATCATGCGATAGCTGAGGAAGCCTAGGGGTGACATGAGTCATGAGCTGATGCAAAGTAGACTGACATACAGTTCACTATGGGAGAATATGTCATGTGAAAATCCAACCCCTCTAAGATATAGCTGAGAAAGTTGAGTCCCCGATATATGGGTCCTTTTGAGATGGATTGGTGGAGATGGTTATGTTTAGTCTTACCCCTCATGATAACATGATGTGTTCCACGAGTCCGATCTAGAGCACTATGTGAGGTACCCAAGCCATGTGCTGAGCCATGTACCCAGTTAGCTTTGAGAGAAGCTGAAATGTCCTGAGTCACCTATGAGGGTACAAGGTACCAAGGTGAGAAAGAACTCAAATGCAAGAATATGAGATGATGAAGGTTCTTGGGAGGCACCATGGAGAGGGTAAAACCACATGGGATCCATGATGGACATGAGGAATTCTTATTCTATTTGTTTGTATGTTTGAGCAAATTTTTCCCTCAGAGGGGAAGGATGTTACAACCTCAATTTTGCATATGTTTTCATAATTGAATTGTAAATATTTTGTGAATACAGACTTAATTGAAAAGGTTGTATGCTTTGCTTCAAAAGATGGATTTCTTTGCAAATATCCCTTTTGATAGGAATTTTGTAATTTCTATTATTAGATTAATCTAATAATGGATATAAAAGAGAAGAAAATAAGAAAAGTCCAAATAAAAGGAAAAGATACAAGATAATGGATATTAAGCAAAGCAATTATGAGAAATACATAGAAATCTCTACAAAGTGGAATTAATGGTCACAATTAAGTAAATTTCATTTCTATGTGATTTCTAATAAAAGAAATATGAAAAGAGGAAATAGGAAATAAAAGATAAAGAGAAATCCTTTAATAAAGAAATAAGTAAGATAATGAGAAATAATGGATGTAGATGCTTCTAGAAGGATAATAAGCATCCTTCAAAAGGGATTTCGAAATATTAGGATTTCTTGGGTTCCAAGGAGTCCATGTTGCAAAGATAATGCAACAAGAAAGAGAAAAGATCAATTAAATATTGCTTTATTAAGAAGGAAATATGAGATGATAATGAAATTACAAGAAATATTTGAAAATATGGATAATGGATCCATCTTGGATAATATTTCGGGTCCACATGGTTTCTAATGGTAAAAGGAACCAAAATAAAGAATATAAAAGATTAAGAGAGAGAGAAAATATGCTTAAAGTATGTCTTATTAAGAGATAACTTGCATATAAAGAAAATCATCTTATACTTTCGAGTTTGTGTCCCACATTTGGTGCCCACGTGGATTAAGTCATTATGGACTTTCCCTCAAAATTTGAGATTAAAAGGATAAACGGTTTGGGAGATATGAATTTTGTAAGTTTCCTAAAGTGTAAAGGATAACATTAAATGTCACCATTTATGTTCTAATAAGAGACTTGATAGCCGTTGGATTAAGGATCCAACGGTGGCTGCTCTTCATCCAAATTAGGAAAATGGGAATAGTAAACCATGGGATCAAATATGTGTATCTCTTTCCCTGATCCATCAGGACTCCTGAGGGTTGATCATTAGTTTTGGGAGTTCGAACCAGACCAGGATGACCCTTGGTTCCGCAATTTTAGTGCTGGGACTAGAGTTTCCCCAAAGAGGTCCACCAGCTATGGAGTTTAACCTTACTGAGGATTGTTCAAAGGATCACACCTATATAAGGACCCTCCTTTTCGCAGAACCAGAACCAACCAATAAGTTGTCGAACTCACTCTCCACGAAGCCCTCTTCTTGCTCGGTAGCAAGTTCCCCTTTCCGTCCCCTATCCTGTTGTAATCTTGCAGACGTGCCAGGAGGAAGTCCATGGTTTAGGGATCACGATCGCACGATTCTGAGTGTAGGTGCTCCACGAGCAGGAGGAGGTGAGGGCGCCGCCGGACCTGCCCAAAGTAGGTGCCACGAGGGAAGGAAGGGGTCGCCGCCCGACCTGGTCCGAGTTCCCCTACTGAGAAGAGGAAACAGAGGACGAGATCCCCGTCTGTGTGTGGGAGATGACGCGGGGAGCAGGCAACCGGGTTATCAAGTAGTTGGATCTAAGTCAGGATCCGCAAGAGAAGGAAAAAAATCAAAATAAAAGAAGGGACACATGGCGCTGGATTATTGGCCCTAAAGGTAATATCTTTGGAAAATCCTAATTACTTATTAGTAGCTCCAAAGATAGAAAGTTATATATGAAATTGATTAAGATAATGAGAGGAATCCAATAAAAATGATATTAAAGCTTGATTCTATTCCTAATTTTAAAAATACATTAAGATGATGAAAAGTGCATTAAAGTTAGGTTAAAACTCCTAATTGAGATTAATGGTTGAGTCTATGATGATTAATTGGTTAAGTTGAGTAATAATAACCTGTTGAATGATAATGATAGACTTGAATCTGATCTAGATGAGTAATTGCACATTTTAGGGTTTCAAACCAAGTATGTATGATAATGCATCTGGGAACCCTAATTTAGGGTAAAAGAAGAGATGATTATGTCTAATCGAAATACATGGAAATATGTGGATAATTGTTGATCCTAAGCATGTTAGGAGAGATAGGACATGATAATTGGGGTTTATAAGTAGTTTTGCTTAATTAGGGTTTGTCACAATAAAAGTGTTGGCAAAACCCTAATTGCAAGTGAAACCCGAAAAAGAAGTAGAAACCCTAAGGAGCAAGTTCGATTGGATAGATATTGATAACATGAGTAACAATAGGAAATTGTATGATTATTTTAGGATCTTGTTGTATGTGCTTGCTTGCTTGGATTTCTTACTTGCATGGAATATTTCTATCTCAAATTAGCAGAACATATATGTGGTTAATTATGGTTAATCACATTAATTTCCCGAAGGTTTTCCCAGATGATTCATCGCATTGAATGCAACGTATCAGTTTGGATGTTTATACTTGCAAATTATAAATTCACTATGATTATCACAATTATGATATAAATGTGTATTCTCACACCTACATGCCACCCTGGTGGATGATGCCAGAAGGTCAAGCCTAGGAGGGAAGACCCATGGGCACCATGAGTGGTGACCCCAGACACCAAGCTCGGGATTGAGAAGGTGGTCTTTGTGCATGACTAATGGGCACCATGAGAGGTGACCCCACGCACCAAGCTTAGGATTGAGAAGGTGGCCTTAAGTCAATGGAAAAAGAGAAACCCTAATGGGGGTATTCCAGGGTTAGGGCAAAAGCGGTGGAGATTGACACATTGAAAACGTAATTTGAATTGTTAACTACCTTGATTGTGATAAATAGGTTGTTAGCCTTATGTTTGATATTTTGTTTGTCCCTACATAACACCATATTCATTTATCCTGACCGACGTTTTGTTTGTCGGCATTTTAGGTACAATGTTGAAAAGGACAAACAGTAAAGAGACATATTGTGAAAAGAAGAATTAAAGTTCAAGGAGGATTAGATAGAACAAATTCAAGCTATGGATAGAAGTAGATATCCAAATTTTTTAAAAGGTTTGCAAAGTTTTATTTTATACTAGCTTTTAGTATAGTTTTGTAGAATTTTATAATTATTATTGATTATTTGTCGAACCTTTGATCCATAAATTGGGATAACGGCTTTGACCTCTTGGTATCCCTTAATTGGGGGTTACCGGGGGTGGGGTCATTACAAAGCCAGTATCGGGATGCCTCCATATGAAGCTCTTTATGGGAGACCATGTCAGTCACCACTTCACTGGGATGATGTTGGTGAGAGGGCCTTGTTGAGGTCAGATGAACTCCAAGTGTATGATGATAAAGTCTCTTTGATCAAGCAGAGGATGAAGAGAGCCCATGATTGACATAAGTCATATACTGATGTGAAGCAGACTAACATGCAGTTCACTGTGGGAGAGCATGTATTTCTGAAAATCTGACTGCTCCGAGCTATAGCCAAGAGCAGCGGAAAGTTGAATCCCCAATACGTGGGTCTGTTTGAGGTATTAGAACAGATTGGTGAAGCTGCATATCATTTGGAATTACCCCCTCAGTATAGTATGATGCATGATGTGTTTCACGTGTCCAATATGAAGTGATATGTGCAAGATCCGAGCCATGTGCTGAGCATTGAGCCTATTGAGCTTCAAGAGAAGCTGGCATATCCTGAGTCACCTTTGCAGATTCTAGATACCAAGGTGAAAGAACTCAGATGTTAGAATATAGATATGGTAAAGGTTCTTTGGAAGCACCATGGAGAGGATGAGGCCACATGAGAGCTGAAGACGGACATGGAAAAAATATATCCTGACTTATTTGTTTGATTGTTGAACTTTGAGGGAAAAATTCCTATAAGGAGGGGAGGATGTTATAACCTCATTTTTCCTAAACAAGGTAATGAGATTTGTAAATTTTCTTTTTAATGATAAATGAAATCAATGGTTGATTTTTTTTTTGAATTGGATGGATTTCGTTTACAATAGCCTTGTTTGGTTGTATAATGGGATTTATTGGCTATTGAGCCCAATTACAAGAAAAAGAGAAATAAAAAGAAAAATGAATTTATCTAATAAAAGGAATAAATAATAAAGGGATAAAGGATAAGAGAAAAGGGCAAAGAATATTTCCCAAGATGTGATTTCGTGCCTTTAGGGCTCCTTGAGGTCCAAGGAATCCAAGATGATAAGATAATGGCAAAAGAAAGAGGAAATATCAATTAATTTGGTTTTATTAATGAAAACTTGCATATGAAGGAAACACCCTTTTCCTTTTGAATTTGGGTTTCAAATTTAATATACGAGTAGATAATGCCAAGATAGAGTTTCCTCTAAAATTTGAGTGAAAAATAATAAACGGGGAGAAAGATATGATTTTCACAAGATTTCATTGTTTAATACCCCTTTTCCCTCATTTTTATGAAATTAGAAATAAGGGGGCGATGACAACTGTTGGATGCCCCACATGATCTAGAGGATCACGGATCCAACAGTGGTTGTCCATCGCCCACTTTGAGTCAGAGAAGGAAAGGGAGAGGGAAACCAAGATTTCCCAATGCGATTTCCTCACATTTCTTCCCACCTGCCACAAATCCAAGACCACGAGGGTCTTTGGGAGGTGATTCCACACACAACTGACCCTATTCATAGGGTGTTCTGAGGTTTCTAGAGGAAAAGTCCAATTGGGTTGAGGGATAGGCGGCGACGAGGGTAGGGAAACCCTAATGGAGCCCCTAAATCCTATTGATAGACCCCCCTCACAATTCCTCTCATCCTCTTGATCCCAATGGCTGCCTCTCGAGTCCTAGATCCCTCTCTACCTCTAGATCAATCCCTCTCCAGCAAGTGCTCCACCTTGGCACCACCACGAGTCAAGTGTCAGCAAAGGAAGAGGACGACGAGCAGTGATCGTCCAATCACGTTCCACCGTGGTCTCACAAAGAGATCCAACGGTCTCAGGCTCGACCAACTTGGTTACCTCGCGAGTGGAGGTGTGTGACATAGATCGTTGGATCCAAAGGGCGGATCAGCAAACTACTGATCGAGTGGCCCCAGATTTTTGGTAAATCACCCTCTTTGCTCAAATATTCCAGAAAATATGTTTTCCTTGTAAAATTCATAGAAATTACTGTGAAACTCTAATGACAAAACTTAATATATGAAAGTTGATCAAAAAAATATGAGGGGCAAGATAAAAATGGTTTGAGAACCTAATTTCGTTTCTATTTACAAAAGTATGTTTAGTTGATGGAAAATGTGTTCAAATTTGGTTAGAAACCCTAATTGAGATCAATGGATGAATCTATGAAGCTTAATAGGTTAATTCAAGTAATATTAACATATTGAATGATAATGATAGGCTTGAACCCGATCTAGATGAATAATTGCATGTTTTAGGGTGAATCATAATGCATCTAGAAACCCTAATTTAGGGTAAAAGAAGAGAAGATCATATTTAATTCGAAATTATGTAAATATGTTGTTAAATGATGATCCTAAGCCTGTTAGGAGAGATAGTATGAGAAACTTAGGATTTATAAGTAGTTTTGTCTAATTAGGGTTTGTGGTACTAAAAGTGAAGGCAAAACCCTAATAGCAAGTGAAACACTAAAAGGGGTAGAAACCCTAAAAAGGAATAGAAATCCTAAGAAGCAAGTTGGTTTGGGTAGATCTTGATAAAAGGAAATTATATGTTTGTTTCAAGATTTTTGTACTTTCTTGCTTGATTGGATTTCCCTACTTGGTTGATTCTATCTCAAATAAACATTGCATGTATGTGGTTATTTATGAGTAACCGATTTAGTTTCACGGAGTTTTCTTGAATGATTGATCGAATTGGACGCAACCTAACTGTTGGATGTTCATTTATGCAAATCTTTAAAGTCACTATGATTATCACAATTAATTATAAATGCGTTTAGCACCCTCCTACTCGATTGACTTGTTTGTTATAGCCTATGGTGAAGTGATCATCTCAGAATGGATATAACATGTTCCTTGATGAGATTTTCAGACAGGGACTTGTTAGAGGTTGGACGAGGATGATGTAAATGTTGGGATCAACAAAATTTGTGAGAAGTCTGAC
Organism: Alisma plantago-aquatica; assembly: GCA_963693085.1. Classification (NCBI taxonomy): domain Eukaryota; kingdom Viridiplantae; phylum Streptophyta; class Magnoliopsida; order Alismatales; family Alismataceae; genus Alisma; species Alisma plantago-aquatica. The sequence continues at coordinate 1,350,637,990 of OY856412.1, forward strand.
TCTTTTGAGATAGGGGCTCTGGAAGGACACAAATCCACATGGTCTTGTTTGATTATTAGAACTTAGGAGTTGATTCATTGAGTAAAAACATGGTTTTTGGTGGTGATTTACTAGACCCCAATACTTTTATGATTTCATTTGTTAATTTTAGTTCTGCGCTTTTCAATTCCATCTTGGTGTTAATAAAACTCACTCTCTACTGGAAGTTATTTTTTTTCTTTGCAAATATATTTGAGTTGACACTTAAAAACTTTTGTCTCTTGGGATTGATACCTTCTATACTCATTCAATTCATTTTTTTTAAAATGTTTTGATAACTGTAGAGGTTAAACTCTAGGACTTCTCCTCCTAGTGATTTGTTTTGTAGTGACACAGATCGTACATTTAGTAAAGAGTATGTCAAGTGGTTAAATGGGGGTAGTAGGAGGTGAAACACCCTTCTCCTACACATTGTACCACCCCTTGACACTAAGTTTAATAGGAGAGTAATATTAACAAACCTCAACTTGAATAATATAGACCACTATTTACCTAGTCTTTAGCCAAAAGAGCCTATTAAGTTTGGATGGGAAGTGGTAGGGACTAGTTCCCCTACACACGATGATTCCACCCATGGATAACTAACATGATATGATTTGTAATCTACTTTTTAAAGACCCCTAGACTAGCTCAACCTCCCAAATGTGTTTTTTTATCTTAATCATGTGTTTGTATTCTTGATGACACGATTGATTATGTTTATGTTGGTTAGGTATGCCCATAGAGAGAATCATGTGATGATTGACATGGCATATACCATAAAGGATTTGATTTATAATTATAAAGGCAAACTTCTGATTCATTCTATTTCACTCAATTATGAGATAATGAGGAAAATTATATATGTCTAAAGAATGACAATACTCAATGACTTATGTCATCATGTACGTGACTTGGAAGGATAAGATCATACAAATGTTAAGAGTATGTACATTCCTATTACGTCCCTAGTCGGTCGTTATTGTGGAAGGTAGATAGACACCAATAACACTAAAGACTAGAGTGTTAGTTGGTCGATGATATAGTCTCATTAGTCATGATATGGCAATATCAAACCAAGCACATAGATACATATTAGAGAATAATGTATGGTACAAACCCACCTTGAGAGTGACACATGGAAACCATCTTTAGTGGTCTTAGTCAAATCTCATAGTGAAGGTGGTGATTGTGATTCTTAGACCTAAAATTATTGCACTCATTACATGTCATTGGGTACGATTCAACATCATCAAACACAGTCCTAAAACATGGGTTGTTATAAATGTGATGATTGGGTGACTTTGACACATGGGGATAGACTATGAGTGATAGATATGGGATTTGTCCCTCCCATTGGAGTGTGATATCGTATCCACTTGAGTATGCGAGACTGAGAAATGCATGCTCATGAACATGGCAATCAAAATATGATATTGAGGTCACATTATCTCATAAAGTCTACTATTGGTTCAAGAAACATGGATTAAACATTGAGAGGATGATAATTCTATGCCTCATGTTCATTCTTGATATCAAAGACAAAGGAATTATACAATCACTGCATCACTTACACAAATTCTAGGTTGAAGTTGTTCTCCAACTTTCCATTCTCTTGGGTAGCACTAATGTGTGACAAGGCACCACTCCTTGCTTGTGATGTCATAAGCTAGTTAGGCACATTCACTTCCAACATGATATGGGGCCTATAGGGTCACACACAAAGGAAGTCATATATAAGAGGAGGTTGTCTTGAATGATTATTGGATTGATTACAAAAGCGTTTAGGTATTCAATTCATGCAACAGATCGAAAGATTGGCTTACTGGACTACCAAACGACTATCTCAAGTGTTGAGATGCCCGTTTGGGTTGCCAGACGAGTGTCTCAAGGGTTGCGATGGCCGTTTGGGTTGTCAGGCTAATCAAATGAATTGTCTATCTTCTACCCAAATAGAGGAGTGAACAGACCGACTCAATTCAAGTTCATCAGATGGCCATCTGGGTGAACAAGACGGCTGTATCACATGGGTGAGATGGCTTGATTAGTCCAAACAAAGGTTCTGGATGTTTCTGAAACTTATTTCAATTGCACATTACTTGTGGTGCAAGAAATTAATATGTGATATTAATTGGAATTAAAATTGGCAAATTCATGTGTGATTGGGAAACTTCCAAATGATCCTTCGGTAGTGCTAGATGACTATTTTGTGTGAATAGACGGCTGTCTTGTGTGACTAGACGACCGTCTATGTCACCAGATGACTGTTTCGATGGTCCCAGGTTGCAAAAATTCAAGATCTTCCTATCCCTTCCACTCCCACACAATCCCGTAAGACTGGGAACCCTAGCCCTATCCCCACCTGAAAATAGAGGGGTACTAGGGGCTTCCTAGAGAACAACACCAAAAACTAAGAATTCGTTCCTATGGAAACTATTTTCCTCTCTGGTTTTGGTAACCTAGAGAGCCCAAGCAAGTTCTAATCAACTAGGGAGGGATAGCGATGGGAGAGAAAAACTAAGGAGTGTTGTTGTGGGAGAGAACATTAGTGACTAGCATGACGATGGGAGGGATACTCCTTCTTGTCTGTTCTAAGAAAGATAAGAGTTCTAATCGGTCTGTGTAGACTACTCTAGAGGCAGGACTACTTTGGTTGTTGCTAGGAGAAAAAATAATCTTTCATATTGTGAAGAGACTACAGGGGCACTATAGAAGATGTTTAGGTTCATTGTCCATGGTGAAGACCAGGAGCTACATAACCACCATCCAAGAGCAACTACTTGACAGTTGCATTGAAGTGAGTTGTTGGCGTTGAACTTGCTTCAGGACTATGCATAACTCATTAAACCATTCTTCCTCTTCATAGTAGTTGGCACTAGCTTGCTGATATGGAATTATGGATACATAAAATTTTATTCTACTTCTATACTTTGTGCTCATATTTCCCAACAGTGGTATCAGAGCCACCTAAATTTATATGTGATTTACATGCATCATCCTAAAAGAGGTTTTGATGGTGGATGTGTAGCGTGGTTATCGCCTTAACCCTATATCTAAGTGTGGTTGGATGGTTTGGTTTTATTCCTATTATTTCGGTCTACTTAACGAACCTCTACCTCCCTCTTCCCAATGTAAAGATAATTCTTTCCTACCTTTATACCTCTTAAATGTAACTCGAGGTTTCTCTTTATATAATGTAATAAAGTAGCAATTGGATATTTTCTTTTCTCACAATGACGAGGAAGATGATCATCTTCGAATGGGATAACCAATTCATAAGACGTGTTGACCGTATGAAGGGCCATGGAGGATAGAGCGATAGAGCCAGATGATCGCCTGGTGGACCCAACTGACCATTTGGAAGGAGTCCAAACATCAGTTGGACTGGAGGCTAGATGACCATCTGTGATGACCAACCAAATGGCCAAGAAGCAAGATGATCAATTCAAAGGTTGAATCGATCTACTCAAATTGCCAAGAATAGGTCTACACCAACAACAGTTTCATATATGAGATGTGATGGTTGACCTAGGTGGTAGTAATTCCATGTAGCTCCAAGGAATTACACATAGACATGGCCATAACCATTACCTTTTGTTTTATATTGTATGTTTACATTGTGGGCTATAACATTTATATGCATACTATATATGTGATGGTTGGATACAATATATGTATATATATGATATATATATAAAATCCCTCAATCAATCATATTAAGTCTAAGATGCTTTCAAATAGAAATACACATGAAAAACTTGTTCGACAAAGTGTAGGTTATGCCAAAGCGTGGTGCTCCATCTACCTCGTGGAAGTGTGATGGTAGTAATGTAGGTGATGCTAAAGTGGGGCACATTATTATCGTATTGGCTATTGGTTCAGACTTAACTGGTGATTCTCAAAGCGTCTGGGCCCAGAAGTAAGCAAATGATTATGGCAAGGAGTTGCAAATATCATCTATCATAGAGTCACATATGATGCAATTGGCATGATTACCTACCTAAATAGTCAAGTTGTGGGCGATCAGCCAAAGATGACTCATGATTTGATGAAATATAAATCTTGACTCATTAGAAAAGTGTTCATTGTAGTTTTATAAATTGATAATTGAGGGTTTTCAATTTGAACAAAATAATGAGAATGATAATCAATTGAAGACCTAATTATTGTAGCCCAAATTTTAATCAAATCAAATCAAATCATATCAAAATGAGTTTTTGACAAAATTGCAAATTCCTTTGTAGAATCAAATAGAAACAAACAACAATCACTTTTCTCTACGAATAGTTCTTGATAAGGACAAATTCATTGGAAAAACTTCCGTGATTGGTTCAGGATGTTGAGAACCATTTTCACGCAGGAGCGCAAGCTCTATGTCCTGGAGATGCCATAACTAGGGGAACCACCTCCAAAATGCACCAAGGGATGACAAGGATGCTTATAAGAAGAATATTGGAGACATTGTGGATGTCAAGTGTCTGATGCTATGCTCCATGAACTAGGAGTTGCAAAGGTAGCATGGGAATATGGGTGTGATTGATATGGTCACACATCTTAAGAACATGTACCAAGATTAGTAAGACAGGAGAGATATGATGTCTCCAATGCACTGTTCAAATGTAACAAAGCATACGGTGATCCAGTAGGTCCTCACATTCTCTAGCTCATTGGGTACGTGGAGAACCTTGCTAAACTGGGATTCCCCTTGGGTCAATAGTTGACCATTGTTGTGATTCTGCAGTCTCTTCTAGAGTCATATAGTCAATTTGTCATTAACTACAACATGAATAGCTTTGACAAACCATTGACAGAGTTTTTGGGCATGTTGTGAACAGCCGAGACACAAATGAAGAAAGACAAGCCCAAGCTTGTGATGACGATCAACAAGACAAAGGGGAAGCTTAAAGGAAAAGGCAAATATAAGAAGGGTTCTAAATATGGCCAGAAGCCCAAGTATTTAGATCTCATGGAACAGGGAAGTGTGAAGAAAGTAAGAGGCGATTGTCACCATTGTCACCAGTCTGAACACTGGAAAACAAATCCCACTCTGGTTAGAGGATCTAAAGAAGAAGAAGGAAGGCACCGAGGTCTCTACTTTAGGTATAAACGTTATAAGATAAATTTGATTACTTCTTCAATTTGGTATGTGATACCAAATAGAGATCTGACATACTTGATGTGGAGGATCTGGAAAGAAGTAAAACCCTCTTGGAGGACAAAGATGGAAAAGGTGGAGCAAGCATTGCGGAAGCTTTAGTCTACATTTAGATTTATCTTAGCCCAATGGACATGTAATAAATCTAGTTGAGCTTATATTTCATTATGCCATGAGAAACATTTCTTTTATGCATCTTATATGACAAGGATGACAAATCAATAAAAGGTTTTCTATGTTTCAAAAGATATGATCTTGCACGACAATGCCTCAGACATCTAATGATCTTTAAGAGAAAGACTTTGAGATGAATATTTATAATGTTAATACCAAAGGATTATTATTGATAGCTCAAGACTATCATTAGCATTAGTCATGTTGCACATACATATAAGAAACACATTTCTAGAATACATATTGATTTTTAATTAGATTCCCTTAGTTATTGAACCTAAGGAAACATGCAAAAATTATTTACACACAATGTGACATGACATCCTTCACTAGATGTAGTGGGAGGATAAGCCTTCCATTAGACCTCATACATGTTATGCATGAAGATATTATGAAATGAATGCTATAAATAGTTACTTTTACTTCATTTCTATTATGGGTAATATGATGGTATGCACTTAGTAATATAGTATGACAAATCTCTTAGAGTATTCAAGAAAATTATAAATGAATTATGACCTTGATGGAAGTATTAAGAAACTTTGATGAGATCAAATGTTGAAATACTTTGTATCAATATCTTGAGTACCTTAAAAAAGGACTATGATAATGTATCACAAGTGAAATCCATCTGAGCATGATGATGTATCAATATGAAGAAATTATACCATTATGAGTCATGATATGATTATCAATTAATCTAATCTTCTTATCCTCATAGATATAATGCTATCACTAAACAATGTACCATCTAAATGGTTTGTAAGACATCATATGTGATATGATTTGGGAATGTTCCAATATGTCTAAAGGATTGAAACCTACGTTGAGAAGGTAGTTTCCTAAAAAAGTTTATCCACAAACTATAATTGTTGAACATTACTGTTAATCCCAATCCAATAACAAAAGTGTTTTGTTGAGAGGATAAATGAGTTCCTAAAGAACCAGTGGGAGTAAAAGTAGAACTCAAAATGTTTGAGATCAACAAAGAGGTACAATGAGAACTAAGAGAATCACAAGTTATTATGGAATCTCAAGTTCTTCATGTGACACATAACAAAATATTTCTAGTAGAACATGTCTGAGATTGAAGGATTGTGAATCCAACATATAACATGGGTTGGTCATAACATGATGACCCAACCAATCAACTAGAAGCTATTAAAGTCCCATAATCTGAGTAATGTCTTAAGGCCATTATGAGATCCATGTAAACTAATGAGGTATGACCTTGATAGTGCCACCCAAAGGGGTAATGCCTAAATGGTGCAGTAGGGTCTTGTGGCAAAGACCTACGTGGATAACATAAAAGGGAAAATTGGGTGAATACGTTTTTCAAATCAGTTCAAGTTGGTGAACATGATAGAAATTACTGTACCAATTGTCATGCTTGTTGTTGTAGTTAAAATAGACTAATATAGTTCACATATGAAGATAAGACTGGATTCCTTAAAGGGAATACATCAAAGGATGTGTACGTGACACAACCTAAAAGGTTTTATAACTTCAAGAATATAAATAAAGTCTATAAACTACAAAGTCCAATCTAGGATTGAAACAAGCATCTCAGAGATGAGATCTTTTGATTTGATAAGATAGTCAATGAGTTTGATTTGAATCAAGATAAAATATGAAATCTATGATTACAAAAGATTTAGTGGGAGCATATATGAATATTCCACATATGATGAGGAATAACATCTCAATATTGTGAATATTGAGAACTTTCATGAAAACTCCTTCAACTATGAAGGATAAAGTGAAACATCTTAGGAGATAAGGATCAAGATCTATAGAGATAGTTCTTGAATGTTTCAAAATGAATGTTTGAGCACCTACAATAGCAATGTGTTGAAAGAGTTCAACATGAAAAGGATTCAATGTGAGAGAATATGAATTGGTCTGTCATGAACGTTACATTCCAATTCTTGTGAAGAATAGAAATGACATGATAAGATTCCATAAGCTATAGCAATTGATCTATCATGAATTCTATAATGATATTTATCCCATGTAATCTTGTATGTACTGGACATGGAAAGATGATACTAAATTCCAATAAGGGTTATTGGAATGTCATAAAAGACATCCTTTAGTACTTGAGAAGTACTTAAGGATAGATTGCTAGTCAATAGAGATAATAATAAATGGAAGTTTTGGATGTAAGGAGTTACATCGATACAAGCTTCCATAATGACAAAAGTGGTCGCAATAAAATATGTTTGACTTAAAAGGAGAAATGTTGTTAGTTGTAAGGGTTTCAGACCAATAGCCATTAATTCTATTCTACAATAGAGACCGAGTATACTTGTTTTATGAACATAGAGTGATACTATATGGATCTAGAGGTTCATATGATGAACTTATAGATGTTCCAACCAATGATGACTTAGTAGAAGTAATGTAACAACAATGAAACTACTTGTTAGCCAAGGAATATCATATACTATATTATAGTGGTTTCATCTTAGGGAAAAGAGGTAAGAAACATGAAATATACCAACTAATAGAAAAATGTTGCTAACCCACATGATTAATCACTTGTACAGTTGAAGCATTGTGGACATGTTTGGATCACTAAGAATTATATTCATGGGTGATTGGATATAAGTGTAAGCGGGAGTCTATTGGTAAGGTATGCCCATAGAGAAAATCATGTGATGATTGACATGGCATATACCATACAAGATTTGGTTAATACTTATAAAGGCAAGATTCCAATTCATTCTATTTCACTTAGTTATGAGATAATGAGGAAATATTATGAATGTCTAAAGAATGATAATACTCAACGACGTATGTCTTCAAGAACATGACTTAGAAGGATGAGATCATATGAATGTTAAGATTATGTACATTCTTATTATGTCCCTAGTAAGTTATTACTGTGGAAGTAGATAGACACCAGTAACACTAAAGACTAGAGTGTGGGTTGGTTGATAACAGAGTCTCATTAGTCATGATATGACAATATCAAACCAAGCACATAGATACATGTTAGAGAATAATGTATCAGACAGACCCACCTTGAGAGTGACACACGGAAACCATGTTTCATGGTCTTAGTCAGCTCTCATAGTGAAGGTGGTGATTGTGATTCTTAAACCTAAAATCACCACACTCATCACATGTCGTTGGGTACACTTTAACATTATAAAACACAATCTTGAAACATGGGTTGTTATAAAGGTGATGATTGGGTGACTTTGACACATGGGGATAGACTGTGTGTGATAGATATGGGATTTGTCCCTCCTACTAGAGTATGATATCATGTCCACTTGAGTAAGTGAGAATGAGAAATGCATGCACATGAACATGTCATTCAATATATGATATTGAGGTCACATTATCTCAGACAGTCTGCTCTTGGTTCAAGAAACATGGATTGAACATTGAGAGGATAATGATTCCATGCCTCGAGTTCATTCTGGATATCAGAGACAAAGGAATTATACAATCACTACAACACCTTACATAAATTGTAGGTTGAAGTTGTTCTCCAACTTTCCATTCACTTGGGTAGCACTAATGTGCGACTAGGCACCGCTCCTTACTTGTGATGTCATAAGCTAGTTATGGACATTCACTGCCAACGTAATATGAGACCTATAGGCTCACAAACAAAGTAACTCATTTATAAGAGGATTTTATCTTGAATGATGATTGGATTGATTACTAAAGCATTTAGGTATTTGATTCACGCAATAAATTGAAAGATTGGGTGAATGGACTGCCAAACGACGATATCAAATGTTGAGATGGTCGTTTGGTAAGCCAGATGAGTGTCTCAAGTGTTGAGATGGCCATTTGGGTTGTCAAGATAATTACAGTTTGAATTCACTAAGTTCTATCCAATTTGAGGAGTGAACTGACCGATTCAATCAGTTGAACCAACCAATTCAACTTAGGTTCACCAGACGACCGTCTGGGTGAATGAGATGGGTGTCTCACATGGATGAGATGGATTGATGGGCCAGAACAAAGGTTCTAGATGTTTCTCAAACTTTTTTTGATTGCACATTACTTGTGGTGCAAGTAATTAATATGTGATATTAATTGGAATCGAAATTGCCAATTTCATGTGCGATTGAGAAACTGCCAAATGACTTTTTGACCATGCGAGATGACTATCTTGTGTGTCTAGATGATCTTATGAGACACTATAGGATCGTTTTGATGGTCATAGGTTGTAAAATTTCAAGATCTTCCGGTCCCATCCACTCCCACACAATCCCATATAGATTGAGAACCCTAAAACTAACCCCGCCTATAAATAGAGTGGTACTGGGGGCTTCCCAGAGCACAACACGGACAACTGAGAATTAATTCCTATGACAACCTATATCCTCTCTTGTTGTGGTAACCGAGAGAGCCTAAGCAAGTCCTACTCGACTAGGGAGGAATAACAATGGGAGAGAACAACTGAGGATCACTGTTGTGGGAGAGCACGCTGGTGACTAGTACTCCAATGGGAGGTACAACTCCTTCATGTCAGTTCTAGTTGAACGATTAGAGTTCTAGTTGGTATGTGTGGACTACTCTAGAGGTAGGAGTCATTTGGCTACTGTCAGGAGAGAAAAGTCAGCCTACAGTCCATGGCAAGACCACAAGAGTGTTGCATAAGTTATTCATGTTCAATGTCTATGGTGAAGACCAAGAGATTTGTAGCCACTGTCCAAGAGCAACTAGTTGATAGTTGCATTGAAGCTTGTTGTTGTCTCGTTAAACCATCCTTCCTATTTCATAGTAGTTGACACGATCTTGCTGGTATGTGAATCTAGATAGATAATTTTTTTGTTTCCTTTGCTATACTCTGTGCTCGTATTTCCCAATAGTGGTATCAGATCTACATCAATTTCCTATGTTTTGAAAAGGCTTATTGATTATTTGAATATAAGTCCTTCCAAGTATACTACTTTGATATAAAACTATTTTACCTTTTTAATAGCATACCATGCAATTACATTGATTGTGTCTTGATTTTCTTGATTTTAGTCCATGCAAACAATTGAAGTTTATGCACTAGCCAAATATGCTATTTCCTTCATTTGATAAAGATTGCTACATCATTCTAGACTTTACATGGGAGATAATGTAAAACGGATGTAGTTTTTAGTTTGTTAGATTCCTCATCTTTTGTTATTTCTTTCTTTCAAAGTTACCTACAAGCCCTTATGTAATAAACCTTTAGTACATTTTCAATAAAGAAGAATGACATTTCCTTTTTGCATGTTATGTGTGTGTTCTTCAGGCCACTCAAGGACATGCACTCTAATCCCTTTAACACTTCTCATCTGGACAATGGGATTGGGATCAGGGTAAGAATGGTTCAGTGACAAACATGAGCAAGACGAGATGTAAATGGTTGCCACACTAGTTCCATAAATTTGGCACATGAATCTTAGGGGTTTGATAGGAATGAAGGGCACTATCAAGAAGGAAACTACGTATATCAAAAGAAGGGCCATGGAAATATACGCATCTAGAGAAGATGTAACAGAAGTATCTCAGTGAAGATAAATATAAATGAATCCTTGCAAATACATAATGCATATGCTTGAAATTGGCGAGCTTTTGAGAAATCTGATGTGAAAAAGCAACCTTCCATCTCATGAGAATGAAGTGAGAATGATCAACTAAAACATCATTAACACCACAGGAAAAAGAGGTTGGAATAAGCACAATAAGATCTGTCTTGGCGTACATAATTTGGTATGAACATGAAAAGCTTGGTGTCAAGGTTGCAATTTATATTCTTCAGTTGGTGAAAGTGGTAACTAATTAGAAGAAGAACAGATAGACAACCTACGTGTGTATCATGACACAAACATGAGGAAGAACAATTGACTGGGAATGAATCTCCAATTATACACTGGAAGCATGATGTTTAGTGGGAATGAAGCACCAAAAAAATTAGAAAGATGGATGTGTTGAACAAGAACAAACTTCATGAAGTTCAAAATAGCCTAGATTGAACAAGAAGAAACTTAATGGATCTTTGCATGACCCAGAAAGGAGATTTGTGTGTCCCTTAGTCCAACAAATCTGGTAGTGTAGGGGTGGAGCCTCAGTGGTATATCTTAGGTCACAAAATATATTTGATTATAGAAGGACGATCATGGAGATGTGCTTGAATTTAAAGGCGTGCACAATGGATTTCATCTAGACCATGTAGCCAGTTTTGATATAAATGCCTATGAGAAAGTACATGTTTATAGTGGGTTGTTTGTATGAAAAGGAATTGGATGCCAATGAGTCATTCAATCCCAATTGGATGGGATCAAAATCCCTTGGTAGGCTCACTATTTCCTATAGTCCAGTAGGTAGATATGCCTAGTGTCTCCAGGTCTTCTACCTTCCTGGCCACCACCCTTGAGTGTCTTGTTGTCAAAGTCTTGGAGTGGGCCGACAAATTGATGAGGGACTGGAAAATGAATTCCGCAAGCACCATCGTTTCATCCCATAGAAGCCCACATGATTTCAAGGGAATTCCAAGGGACTCTTCACATGAGTTGAATAGCTAGACAAAAGGTCAGATATATTTTATATACAAACAACAACACAATCATGTTATATAGAGCACCTAACAAGATTATTGTTAACAACCCCAAGAAGAATACACTATTATTGATGGCATCAAGATGGGGCAGAGTGCAAAGATGTAATTTATGAATAGATCTAAAAAAACTTGGGAAGGACAACTAGACTAGACTTGGGGGATCCAGATAAAGGTGATGATAGTGTGGATAGAGAATGTCAAAGTAGGAAAGATTTGATTTTTATGAAATAATAAGAGAAGAGATGACCATGGAGGTTGAGATGGTGCCTAGCAGGCGGCCAAGCCAATAATGGACGACTGCCACCTGTAGGAGGAGGTTATCCCTTTTTCTTTATTAGCTAAAATCAACATTCTACTACCATATGAAAAATAGGATGGGAGGATAATGAGGTGTTTTCTTGTTATTGATAGAAGGCAAACTCCCCTCCTACATGCGGGAGATGAAAAAACTATTGTAACGTCCTAGGTCATGAGGCCCCATATGAAATGATCTTAAAAGGAATGAATGGAGTACCCATATCATGAAGGTGCTCCTCCTTTTTAGGGAGCCCATCATTAAAGAACTTTGAGGTTAAGTGTCCTCAGCCCAAAGTAGTACTAGGATGGGTGACCAGCCGAGAAGTTAATCTCGACTTGCGCGTGAGTGCGGACAGTAAAGATGGTGGTTTGTGGGGTCAGTCATCATTTCTGAAACTCTACTAGAGTTGTGGATAGTGGGCCCAAGTTTTACAAATGGTATCAGAGTCAAACCCCCTTCAGTAGGTGTAGCCCACATGGGCATGTGGCAGATGCTAGTCTTGAGTTGTGTGATCTAGTCATATTAGAAAGAGCTATCCATGACGATGTCTCTACCCTTGCATTGGTATCTGTGATAAAAACTTGGTGCACATGGGTCATTCTAATTCTACACTAAAATAAAGAATGATTATGAGGCCTTATAATAGATCCTTCACAAGGACGTCAAGGGTCTTAGTGAGAGAGATTGTCATCTATCATGTCTTTAGGCCTCCTATTAAATGATCTTAAAAGGAATGATTGAAGTACCCATATCCCTAAGGTTCACCTCCTTTTTAGGGAGCTCATCACTAAAGAACTTTGTGGTTAAGCGTGCTAGCTCTGAGTAGTATTGAGATGGGTGACCTATTGGATAGTTGATCCTGGCTTGCACACGAGTGAAGACGGAGCGCACAGTTAAGCCCATTGGTGGTCTATTGGGCCAGTTGTCATTCTTAAACACTACTGTAGCCTTGGGTAGTGGGCCTAGGTGTTACAATGACAACGGAAACAAACATAACCTTAATGCACCAAGACAAATAGATCCATATAAGAAAATAACTTAATAAAATTTCTAACAACTATCTTTCTTAAAAGAAAATATATGACACATAATATTTTGGTCTACCATGAGATAAAGTAATAGTTATTAGAATGTCAGTCAGAGTAAAGGTGGATCTTAGAGAGAGATAGAGAGAGAGAGAGCTAAATGTTTCTTGGTTGTTGGCCAATACATGTGATAACATCCACCTAGAGGTGTATTGTAGATGCTAAGTTTTGTTTATGAATTTTTATCCCTCACAAGAGTATGTTACTATATCCAACAAATTTGAATTGTTGAGTTGGTCAATGGATGAAACTTGTTGTAGCTTACTCTATTGCATGGTTATTCTAAAACATGAACCCTTTCATATGTTTCTTTCTTATAACCTTATCTAATGTTTTTGTCCTAATGAATGACACATTAATAAATATCTATTGTTAGAACCAACATGTTTGTTCTCGAATAGAAGAACTTGATGTAATTGGAAGAGAGTTAGTATGTTATACATCAATTTAGTAATATATACCATCTTCCTATAGTTTTTCTAGGTGTATTCCGTCAAGGATGTTAAAGAATGGAGTCTTAAATATTCAATGTATAAGTATTGGTGTTGTGGAATGTTCTGGATTTCATGGAATGAATCTCCTCTATTTGTAAACTTAGTTTTTTCATGGGGAAAGGGGACCACATCATCTCCTTCTAGAACAAAATTTTCTATGATGTTGATAAAAATGACTTTCAACGTTGTCTTCATTTAGTATTAATGTGTATCATATGTTTTGATGCATTTATATTCATCAATATTGTTTATATAATATTATAAATATAAATATGAATGTGATACAGACAGTGATGACACTTTTATTGTATTTTAATATTGTTTGATAGTACATATCACTATTCACTCCATATAGTTATTGAATCATATCTAGTGTTTTAGAGTATAAAAAGGTTGATTCCAACTACAATGAATACTATACCCCCTTCAAATTTGGGATTTCATCATGTATTATTAATTGATGTGGATGAATGACAAATTGGACGACATCTTCTGTCAATTTAGAGAGAACTTTCCATTTAGATCGGAATTTTGACAGGGATAGGGAGGATGACCCTTTTCATATTGTTGTTAGATTTGATGACAATGTCTATTGAAAATGGCCTTATTTGTACTATTGCCATATTAATAGAATTTATGTTACTTTTATGCATTGTGTATCATCTATCTTAAACACATATTATGATATTAATAGAATCACAAGATATTAGGTAAACTACTCAAAGAACTTCAAAGGCAAGATAAAACAGTCAACCCATCCAATTAGGCTCAAGTATTAAATTCATTTTTGTTTGTCACTTCATGCATGCTATGTCGGGTTGCTCAACTTTCCCATTGTGTTTGTGATTTCATTTGTTTCAGTCCAATGATTTGGTTCACACTGGAATTCGTTTGTATGGAATTACATCTTGCTCATAGAGAATCCTAATCAAACACCAAAAGCCCAATAAATCACAAGGTGTTTACTTGTAGTAGTAAATTTTGTACATGTATTTACGACAAAAAATATGTGTCTACAACCAAAATTCTATATTCAGTCAGTGTTAACTGCTTGATTTGGCACAATCTTATTTTGTGGGATCTACGTTCCAAGGTCATCTGGCCAACCCTACAATGCTTAGCATTGTAATGCCTGCATGGTCTGCCAACTTCTTGTTAAATATACACCATTTATACCAAATAAATTTTTTTGTATCGTGCATAAAATAATGTTAATTTAATATTGCTAAACTCTTAATCATATAGACTTAAACTGCTTATTATATAAG
Organism: Alisma plantago-aquatica; assembly: GCA_963693085.1. Lineage (NCBI taxonomy): Eukaryota > Viridiplantae > Streptophyta > Magnoliopsida > Alismatales > Alismataceae > Alisma > Alisma plantago-aquatica. The sequence goes on from OY856412.1 coordinate 1,350,653,044, forward strand.
AGTCGGATTGAGTGTTTCATCCCTTATGAATATGATCTTTGCAGATTGTTACTTACTGTTTCATATCTAACATAAACATAGATTGTGACGTTAAAAGCATCAGAAGATGGCATGGTTAACTTGTCTGAATACTTCTAGGGATAATCCTAAACTCGTCACCCAAACAGGTCAAATCGAGTAGATTGCAAGCGGAATATTCTAACCGCGGAACATAACAATAAGACATTGACCACTTTACTTTACATGGCGACGCCCCACACCTAAAACAACTAGCAGCGAGAAGTGCCTTCCCCTGTACGGAAAGATAGGTTATTTTCTGGGGACGAGGAGGACGGTTGTCGAGGGCTCTCCATGTCTCCCTAGGAGGAGGCAGCTGGCATGAAGGAGAAAAGCAACGACAGGGAGAGAGCTAATGCCTTTGCTTGCACGGCCATGCACCGATCCCAGCGTACCTTCTGGCTCTCAGTTTCATTGGGATTGCTTTGCACAGCATGAAGATGTGCCAGCAGCCCATAGTTGCATTCACGTCAACATCAATTTCATTACATTTTTTTACTAATGCTAGGTGGACACCATTTTGAAACCCATAACCAAACCTCAAACAATCTCTACCATATGTTACAAGCTATAATAAGAAAAAAATATATTTTATTTGTTATAGCTTGTAACATGTGGTGGAGATTGTTTGAAGTTTGGTTATGAGTTTCAAAATGGGGCTGCGTAGCAAACCTCTACATTTTTCCTCCTCTAGCTCGACTTCCGCTTTCTAATTGGTAAGACGACGGTTAGATTCAGGAGATTAATAGATCCCGATGGAGTTCGGAATTCAGTTGAGATGTATCATGAATTTCAGCAACATAAAATATATTATAAGGTGCTGTCATTGGAAGATGTGTGTTTTTTTATTTCGTCAGATTTAGAAATAACTAAAGAGATAAAAGTCCTTAAGTGAAAATCATCCTTCACTCGCAAAGATCACTTTCATATATATATATATATATATATATATATATATATATATATATATATATATATATATATCACTCGATAAACTACTCCAGGTCAGATATGTGATATCGTAGATTCCCGAAAATTTCTTTAAATGTGAGTTCACCTTGATAATATTTGATCAGCAAATAGGTCGGATAGCACATTGGAAGTTAACTAGTTTACTCATACCCTTATGGTGCCGGAAAATAAACCGTCTTGTACTCCCGAAGTACATTTACTCATATCCGTATCCTGCAAGGAAACTAACCACCATGTACTTCCAAAGTACTTTGCGGGGTAAAAAATAATATATGGTTTAACATGCATAGGTGGAAAACAGATAAACAATGTCATAAAGAATTACTAAGATTGCACAAAAAGCAGTATACCCTTTTGAAGAACCCTCTTTTCTCACCAAACACACTGTATGTCGCCATCAGATTATAATAAACAGGATTGAATGTAGCTGGCTAAAATTCCTTTGTTAATCTCTGCGAAAGTACAATTATGTTGAATATATTGGAAACCGGGCGTAGGGATGCCAAATAATTTTCAATATATAGTCAAGATTAAGGGGCCGTTTGTGTGCAGACTACATGTATTTAATACATAGATTTGGCGCGGCATAGTGATTCGACTCCTTGATTAGGTAATTCCTGCTCAGCATTGCCGTGTCCCAGCTTGTGCGGCAAGCCTCGTTCTGACGGAAACGTGGTGATCAGGAAAGCTGTCCATTTGTGTAGCTGCTAATTCTGAACAGTATAGTATTTATTAGTACTACCGAATAACTGTTCTACTGTAGGTATATAAATGCCGTATTTTCAAGTCTCTTTCCCAAACTAGACCTAAGAGAGCAACCAAGGCCAAAGTGTAACCGACGAGTGAAAGTAGGCTTTGTCAAAGTCTAAACGGAACGCAACGAAGTGGGAGAGCACATTCTAGTAAGAAATTACGACGAGTTCTCAATTCAAAACACAACGTGAGATGGCGCCAGGGATGAATCAGAGATAGTGCTCGCATATGCTGAAATAAGATGCTTTGACTTGAACAACATCTGAAAATATCAGAATGTCGACATGCTAGGATAAGTTATATATAGTAGACTATACACTATAACTCACAATTACGTGTGCTACCGGATCGATATCTAAATGTTGACCTCTTGTTATCCGCAAGCTTTCTGCTTGAATATGATCAGGCAATGGCAAGTTTTTCGCTTGACCATTTCAGGTTGCCGTTTACGCGATTTGGTGAAAAATGAACAAATACTTCTTGTTGGCACCAATTCAGTGCCCATGACCAGCAAATTTCAGTCCGTTATTTTTTTTTTTTTTGTCTTTCAAGCTCCTTTGGAAAGTCAGTTTTATAAGCTTAATGTTGGTATTCATCCCTTCACCTAGCTTGTCTGGAAAATCAGAAAAGAAAACAGCCATTGATGGTTGCTAGTGTATGATTTTTCAAATACTCTCATCTTGGTAATGTTTCTCACAATACAAAAGAAGAATATAGTTGACGTTGGAGAGAGTATCTCAAACAAGAGTGCATTTGGAATGCTTTGTGACAAAGGTTGTAAATTAACCTGTTGGGTCTGTAGTTCATTCAGCCCACAGAAGAGGAGACCCATTATGACTCTTTGTTGCTGCTCTGCTGCCTTGCCACGAGATTATGAATCCCAATAGGGGTTGTAGCAGTAAAGGCAACCTAGCCACAAGAAAAAGGCAGCCGTCAAGCAAGCCATGAGATGAAGTACAAAGGAATTATTTTGATGTTGTTTGTTTTGTGCTGCAGATGGGAGAAAAGCAAGGAAGAGGAGGAGAGAAAAGAAAGACAAGAGGAAAGGAAGTGTGGCAAGACTGTCAAAATATCTGGATGTTCTTTTTCGGACCATCTACTACTATGCACTTTGTGGAAGGATGTCTTCCTGAGAAGTACTTAGGTCATTGATTGTAGAAATCTTTTCCTATAGTGGTATATTCTTATTTCTCTTTCTCAATGTATTATCTAAGATTTGGGATCAAAATTTGAAAAGCAAAATTTTATCTTTACTGTTTATAGTGGATTTTTTCATTGGTCGGCCCTTTTATTTTCCCCATTCACATCGTGAGGGTTTTCTACGTAAAAATTTAGGATCTTTCCCTTTCTATCTACTTATGGGTATAATCTTGGATCTACACTCTCGTGAACAATGCTTCCACATTTATTTATTTTTTTGTCCATCGAGGTTGTATAGTATACATGTACAAATTTTCCATCAACAACCTTACACGTGTTACCAAAGCGCTGGTTATGCGTATTCAAATCTAGATGGGGAAGGATGATGATGCATTGATGGTCAAGTTGACGAGCACAAATTGTGATATTTGAATATCCATGATCAAGGATATTCCATTTTACAAGGATTTCTATCATTTGATAGAAGGACAAAAGCCTAGGAGTTTGTCTTATGCAGATTGGAAGAAACTAAATAGGAAGAATGTGGGGACAAAGAAGTTGTAGCTCAACAATTCTTCATTCCATCATGTCTAGCAAGAGGCCAATGCCAAAATCAGTGCTGAAAACTCAAGAAATTGTAGAAAACTGTAAATAATAGATATTTCTTGATCAGGAAGTTGTTGAACCTAAATTACTAGTATACTACAAGTATTTCCGAGACCATGAATAAATTCTAAAGCCTGATAAATCAACTGGAGGTCCATGAAGATGGTTCTTGATGATGATCTCTCATGTGCTATTTCTTCTAGGATCATTAGCTAACAATTGGGATGTGCTCGTTGTGAAAGTCAACAATTCAAAACAAGAAGGAAAATTGACACTTGATCATGTGAAGAGTAGTCTACTAAATGAAGAGACTCGACGATGGACCTCAATCGACAACGGGTTAGAGGTGTACTTCACTTAGAGCAAGGGCACTAACAGAGTGAGAGGTCGTGGTAGATCTCATAGCTGCAGTGACTCCCAAGACCATGGGAAGCTTGTTGTGGATCCAAGTCGAAGAGTAGAGGGTGCTTACATTGCTGTAAGCTGGATCATTTTAAAAAGGATTGCAAGGTTTAGAAAAAAAACATGGGTATAAAGTTAAAGATAAGAAGGACAACGAAAATAATAATATGGAGGCAATTTTTGATGATAGGCACAATGATGACAATGTGGTCTTGACAGTCCTGGAGTTGTGTTTGCATGTTGAGGATGATGATTCTAAGTAAGTGGTGGATACTGCATCTTCTTATCATGGTTCACAAAGTAAGAATCTCTTCACTTCATATAGGAATGGAGACTTCAGGAAGGTGAATACAGAAAATTCTAGATTCTCTAGAATTATCGAGATTGGAGACATTTGTGTTCAGAGAGTGTCGTTTGCACGATCATACTTAAATATGTTCTTCACGTTCCATGTTAGCGGTTAAGTCTGATATTTGATTCTTTGTTTATAGAGATGGTTGTTAACTGGACTTTGGTGGTGGTAAATGTAAAATCACAAAGGGAGGCTTGGTGATTATATGAGGTATATTGTGTCACAAATTGTAGAAGACTCAACTTATAGTGCTCAAACATGGTGGTATACATGTAGTTGAGGATCACTAGACAGATCTATGGCAAACATGATTAGAACACATGAGTTAGAAGGGCCTACATCTTCTATCAAAGTAGAGATTATTCCTTATGGCAAGGACACCAATCTGAGCTCATGTGATTCATGTCAGATAAAAAGGCATTAAAAAGTTACTTTTAAGACAAGATCAAAGGTGAAGTCAAATATTCTACAGTTGGTTCATTCAAATGTCTGTGGTCCATTTGAGGTGGCTTCACGGGATGGCAATACGTATTTTATCACATTCATTGATGATGCATCTAGTAAGGTGTGAGTCTACTTACTGAAGATAAAAAATTATGTCTTTTAGTGTTTGAAAAATTCCATGCCATGGTAGAGCAAGAGATAGAGAAAAAGCTGAAAACACAAACAATGGAGGGGAATACATTGATAACACCCAAATTTAGGTGTTTATGCTAAGTATTTGTTTGTAGTTTTATGTCGTTGAATACTTAATAAGCCCAAAATAACTCTCGATTCTTACCTTTTGTAATTATATATTTTTGAAGGTAAGATTGCTCATATAGCCAATTTTAGAACTTGCAGACACCAAACTCAAGAAGACATCAAATCTTCATAATTTTGCACGATGAACCCGATCGGGTTCAACTGAACCTGGTCGGGTTTATCTCTTAACTTTTGCAACATTACATGTCCACAATCACTGAACCTTTTCATCGCTAGCAACCGCTGAGCCTACATCTTGGTGATCATAGAACCTCTCCATCTTTAGCGACTGCTGAAGCCATCAACGACCGTCAAAGATATCAGTGACCGCTAAAGATACCAGCGATTACTAAAGACATCAACATTTGGGATCACTTCCACCTAATTACATCATCGACTTATGGGTATGAACCCAATTGGGTTCAACCTACTTATCATATACAATTCTCCTATCCCTGTAAATACCCACCCCTACTACCTATACAGGGGTTCCAATGCTTTTTTTTTTGGGGGGGGGGGTGTTTGGTCGATTCTTAATTTCAGTGAGTATAGGTTCCCAGAGTTCTGCGGGATTGCTCCAGGGTTTGAAAGGGATGAAGGGAACACCATACACCCACCCCTTTAGTTGATTTCAATCCACCATCATTTTCAACCATCATCCACCTATTTATAGCCATTCCTAGCCACCTTCACCTCCATACAAATGTATGAGCTATTGTATGGGGCAATATCAAAGAGAAAGGAGGCCAACGAGTCAAGAGGATTAAGTAGGATGAACCTAAGGATGCTATTTTGCCTTATAGGAGACTAAGGAGCAAGAGAAACCTCACTTCCAGGGGCTAAATCTCTTCTTTGACCTCTTTCTTCTACTTTTCTCCTTTGTTTTTGTACATATGATGTTCTTCCATCATTGTTCAATGCCAATAATACATGTCCATGACTAGTTGAGATTCTTCTTGGCTATGTAGTATGTTTTGGACATGTTTATGTACTTCTACCTTAAGCAAGTAGTTTTATTCGAGATATAGTATGTTTGCTATTCTATCTTCTCTTTTCGATCATGATTGATGATTTGATTGATTTCTTTCTTGCTTGAACTTCCATTTCTACTAAGATTGAGAGATTAGTTGTAGAAATGGATAAGAGAAGGTAGTTTTGATCGAAATATGACAAGAGGACATCCAAGGGAGGACCTGCACAGGGAACCGATCATAGAAATCTTACCTAAACCTTGAAAACTGTCAGGCTCAGTTGGATTTGGTTGGGTTCACTGGAACCCGATCAGTTTCAACTAAACCCGCTCGGTTTCATGAGATGTGTTTGGCATAGATCCTCTACTAAGCTTAACATCTTTGAATACGTTGGACCTAAGAAGGTATCTAGACTATTCAGGGATGTTGGCACGATATCCTTGAGAGAGTTTTTAGATTGTTCATGGGGTTTTTGCCGTGTTGCACGAGAGCAAGTAAGATGACTCCTCATTGGGACAACTCACTTGGAATATTATCGCACTAACAAACTCACTCAAGGTTGAAATCCCTGAGCTTTTACCAAAACCTTGCACAATAATATGACCCGCAATGGAGGGTGTGTATCGCCCAAGATGGCAACCCCACATGTCCACCAACACCCTTGGCCGATACACCTTCCTAGACGATACACCATGTCCGATACAAGGCACCAGGCTCACCCTTGCCCGATACCAAGCCTCAACAAGGCTCAACAAGGCAAAACAAAGCCCAAAGCTACTCAAGCAACGAGCCCAACCCATCCTCTCAGACCTAGAGGATGCAAGGAGAGAGAAGGATATCTCTCAAGGTGACAAACTTTCACAACAACCCTAAAAATTGGGTAATTTGCAAGTTGCACCTCCACCTCTCAACAAAGCACAAACAAACCCTAATCACAACTCAGGTGATTAGCAAGCATCTCAACACAAGGTTTAGGCAAAGCAAATAGGGTAAGCCCAAATGAAGGTCAGGGTCCTTATAGTTTTAGTCGGATTGAATCAGTATTTTCCTCACAAATAGGACATCCTTTATATCCTTTTATGCTATATGCAGACAAATTTCCATAAGCTGGAAAGTCATTAATCGTGCAAAACAACATAGCACGCAAACTTAAGATCTCTTTATGTGAAGCATCATATGCCATAACACCTTCTTCCCATAGTTTCATTATGTCATCAATTAGAGGTTGAAGGTAAACATCAATATCATTTCCAGGTTGCTTGGGCCCTGATATCAAGATTGACAACATCACATACTTATTTTTCAAACACAACCAATGAGGAAGATTGTATATAACAATCATAACAGGCCACATGCTATGTTGGCTGCTTAATGTACCATAGGGATTCATTCCATCTGTACAGAGTCCAAGTCTGAAGTTTCTTGGTTCTTTACCAAATTGAGGGTAAAATAAATCAATTTTCTTCCACAGTGGTGAATCAGATGCATGTCGTAGGATGCCATCATCATTGGCCTTTAACTCCCCATGCCAAGACAAATTTTGCGCATCATCTGTATTAGCAAATAAGCGTTGAAATCTTGGTATTATCGGTGGATACCGCATCACCTTGATAGGAGAGCCATAGCTGAATTTGTGGTCTTATACTTTGATGCACCACATTTTGGACAATTTATCAAATTACTATAGTCCTTCTGAAATAACACAATCATTTGGACATGCATGAATCTTCTTAGCCTCCATTCCCATTGGGTACATTGTTTTCTTTGCTTGATATGTTGAAATTGGAAGCTCGTTGCCTTCAGGAAGAATTTCCTTTAACAAAGACAACAATGACATGAAACTCTTATCGCTCAACCATTTTTGAGCTTTAAGAGTATATAATCAAATCACAACACCCAACCTCTTGAACTTAGTAAAACACTTATATAATGGTTTTTTATCATCATGGACAATGTTTGCAAATAAAGAAGGTGGATCAATGACATTATGGCGACAACTACATAGCATCTCATCAACCATATCATCATGAATCATGTCATCCTGAATCGGTTCATCATTGAAATTATGATCATTATATATATCTTCTATGCCACAACTATTAGTATCGAAATTTTTTGATCCATAATTAAATTTCTCTCCATGCCAATACCATTCATTATAACCTTGTATGATCGCATTGCATATGACATGATTCTTAATTTCCTTAGCAGTATCAACTTTCAAATTGTTACCACAATTTCTACATGGACAATATAACCTATCTATAGGTAGTTTCCTATGTTCCTCAGCAAATCTGATAAATTCATCAAGACCATTGGAAAACTCTGGACTGCAACGGTTCTTGATAGACATCCAACTTCAATCCATTTTCTATATCACATTAAAATTAATTATAAAAATAAGCGTTTAATATTAATACTATAAGCTGTAAGTTTTATTGATAGGAAGTTAATTACTTTTATACTAAAGTGTACCACCTATCCCATTTTTGAATATTTAATTTCACTAGTAACTGTATAATGTATGTTTAGTTTTGAAGAAAGTTTTAGCAGCATTTCCCATAAGTTCTCCAAGTACATCGATGTAAATGGCAAATAACCACCCACATATGTACCCAGAGAACAAATGAGGAAATACTACTAAAATTTTCTTCAAAACTAAACATACATTATACAATTACATCCAAAGTGAGATTAAATATCCAAAAATAGTCCCAGACCGGGGACTATCCAAAATTTACTCATAATGAGTAAATTTTGAACATGTTTCTAAGTTGATACATGCATAAATGTATTATTGTCATATTTATATATTAAGTTAAACATCATGCATCAATGATCTCATCTACAAACCCTAAAGTGTCAATCTGAGACTACACAATGTCTACCCTCATATTTCTGGAATGTATATAATGATTACATATGTGATTGATAACAAAATGTAGATATGAAAGAATACATATTTTTATTATTGGTTGATTTACTAGTCAAATAAAATGGTACATTGGTAGAGTGAGAATATTATACCTCACTTGTAGGCTAAAGAAGAAGAATATATGCAAGTCAACAACAAGTCAATAGCACCTACAACAACACAAATGAACGATTCAATTCTGTTATAATGTATTAATCAGGGGTCAATATATATCAATTTTAGAGTAGCAGTAAGAATTAACAAATTCAAAATTGACAAATTTTGAAGTTTCTGCAACTCAGCCAGCATGGTCGTGCCATCACCATGGTTGTGCTACCTCATCAGTTGCATGACAGTAAGAAGAAAATAGAGGAGTGAGGCGGCAGACACAACCATGCTACCTTGAGAAGAACCAGACGGTGGGGAAGATTGTGTGGGAGAAGAATTGGTGAAAGAAGGCATGCTGCCCTTGCAACGCCGTAGGCATCGTCGCCATTCAAGGAAGAAAGTGGTGGCTGGGCGTTGTCGTCCGCGGAGATGGTGGTTGATCCAGAGGCGTTGTCACCATCCAAAGAAGAAAATGGCGGTTGGGCGTCGTCGTCCAAGGAAAGTGGTGTCGATTTGCCTCTCTTTAGGTGCATGGATGGTTGGGGAGGTGACCTTTGCAGTAGCAATGATTTACTTCTCTTTGGGAGTGGGAGTGGGAATGGGGAGTAGCAGCAGTAGCAAATGGCAACCAAAGCTTTCGACCGGGCTGGTATCTGCTAAGTTAAGGACCTCTAGCATTAGTTTTTGGTAAATAACCGACCCTTGAAGTCTGGTTATCAAACGGTGCCTGAAGTTTACCTATAGCATCAATTTTTGGTAAATAACTGACACTATAAGTTAGGGCTCTAAGGTTGGTTATCTTAAAAAACTGACCCTAGAAGTATGGTTATCTATAAAGACGGTTATATAGTAAAACCAACCCTAGAGGTCAGTATCTATAAGGTTGGTTATCTATAAAAACTGACCCTAGAGTTCCAAAGCAGTTCCCGCATTTTTTGTTGATCCTATAGCATCGGTTATTTGAAAAAACTGACCCTTTAGATCGAGACGTGAAGCCAAAATCACGCAAATTTTCACCGCAGGAAACTTGTAAGGTCGGTTTCTATGATAAAACTGATGCAATAATCTATTAGGTCGGTTTCTATGATAAAACTGACGCTATGGGCATCAACGTTACTAGCCAAAAATGTAGTAGTGAAATGGTGGGGTTTTGGTCTGAAATAACATGGATCAGGAGAATTGAAGTTTTAAACTATTTTTGTAGCCTTAGAATTTATCACCAATCTTAATTTGGATGTTATCTTTTTGTTTTTTAGCATAGTCTTACTTTAGGACAAGCAAGGTTTAAGCTTGGGGTGGTTGATAAAACCAAATCCAGGCATTTATGCTAAGTATTTATTTATAGCCTGATACCATTATATACTTAATATGCCTAAAATAACTCTAGATTCTTACTATTTTGTAATTATATTTTTTTGAAGGTGAAACTGCTCAAATAGACAATTTTGGGAGTTGTAGGCACTGAACTCTAGAAGACATCTATCCTCTAGAATTTTGCAGTTGAACCCAATTGGGTTAAGCCCTTGACTTTTGCAGCATTACATGTCAGTAAGAACTCAACCTTTTCATCACCAACAACTACTGGGCCTACATCTCAGTGACTGTTGAACCTCTACATGATCAACGACCATTGAAACCATCAGCGATGGTTTTTTTGATTTGCGAGAGAACCACCCCCGCACGAGATTGATTTACAGCGATGGTTGAAACCATCAATGAAGACTAAAGATATTAACGACTATTGAAGTCAAAAACGACTACCAAACATATTAGTATTAGTAACCTCTGCCACCCAATAACATCAATGACCAATGGGCATGAACCCAGTCAGGTCCACCCAAACCCAGTTGGTTTCATCCCACTTATCATATACAATCTACTTATCCCTATAAATAGCCACTCCTGCTACCTAGGTAGGGGTTACAATTTTTGTGGGGGTTTGGTTCTAGTTTTTAGTTTCAGAGACCATCCGTTCCCAGAGCTCTATGGGAGAGATCCAAGGTGTGAAAGGACCAAAGAGCACACCCTACATCCACCCCTTATATTGACCTTAATCCACCATTGTTTTCCTCTATCATCCACCCACTTCAATCCATTCCTAGCCACGTTCACCTCCATACACACATCCGAAATACTATTTGTAGAGGAACAGAAGAGAAAGGAAGCCAAGGAGTCAATAAGATCAATGAGGATGGATCAAAGGATGAGATTCATCCTTTTTGGAGGCTAAGGACTGAGAGAAACCGCACTTCCATAGGCTAAATTTGACCTCGTTTGCTTTTCTCATATCTTTCTGTACAAATTGTGTTCTTCCACCATTATTTAGTGACAACTATGCTTGTCCATGGCTAGTTGATCTCCTTCTTAGCTATGTAGCCCGGTTGGCATGTTTATGTACTTTTACCTTATGCAAGTATTTTTATTCCAAATATAGTACATTTTCTATTCTATCTTCTTTTTTCGTTCATGATTTCTGGTTTGGTTGATCTCTTTCTTACTTGAACTTCCATTTCAATCAGGAGTGGAAGATTTGTTGTATCAATGGATAAGAGAAGGTAGTTAGGATCAAATTCTAAAAGAGGATGTCCAATGGAGGACCTACACAAGGCATCTGTTAGAGAAATCCAACCTAAACCTTGAAACTGGTCAGGCTCAGTTGGATTCAGTTAGGTTCACCTGAACCTGGTCAATTTCATCTTAACCTACCTGGGTTCACAGTCTGTGTTCTACACAGATCCTCTACTAACCCTAACATCTTTGAATACTCAAGAACTGAGAAGGTATCAGACTATTTAGGGGTGTTTGTATGATATCCTTGAGAGAGGTTTTAGATCGTATATGGGGTTTTAGTCAGTCTACATGAGAGCAAGTGGGATGACTCCCCCATAGGGAGAGCTACCATGATAAATACTACATTTGGAGGTTAGACGCTTTCTAGGATTTTTGAGGCTTGTCTACACCCAAGAATGGGTGCATAGACTGCACAACTTGTGGTTACATATCCAGGAACTTCTTCTCCTGATTAGTAGGATTTGACTGACTATATTTTCTTTACTTTATTTTGTTTTGTCTCATATTGTTTTTCTATAATCGTTCTAGTTCTTGAAATATATCAACTACCACTTTTTCTTAACTAACATAAGAGCGGGATCTTAAGCATCCTAAATGTCCCCACATCTCTATGTTCAATCCCGTATATCTACTTTGACCCCATATTGAGTTACGGGAGTCGTACAAGTTTTCAAGTTAAAAAATTATAAGTTTGATTCATCTTTGGGATCATGCCTCCACTTTTAGGAGTGCTATCTTAGGGCCAATCATAGACCTCCAGGGAGTTCTAGAGTATTATGCACAACATGCCATACCACATGAGAGGACTGAGCATGGCACGTGACATCACAATGATATAACTGAGAGGATGAACCAACCATAGTGGAGAAAGTCAGATGTATGTTGAAGAATACATCATTTCCAAAGACTTTCTGAGGTGAGGAAGTGAATATTGCCTACTATTTGATTAATCGGTCTCCATCAGTTCTTTTGGGGTTGACGTAACTGAAAAGATATGGAAAGGCAAGGAAGCATCCCATGCTCAACTGTGAACATATGGATGCAAGGAATATGCTCATGTTCCAAAGGAAAAATGGCAAAAGATGGATGATAAGGTGGTGTCATGTATCTTTCTTGGATATAGATATAGATAGTTTTTCTATAGGTTATGGGTTATTGTGAAAAAAATCCTAAGCAGACACAGAGATGTACCATTCTTTGATAGTTAGATAGTTACAAAGCATGAGGCTGATGATGTACAGTTTGCAGGATCATGGGATAATTCTTCTTTAGATGAGTAAGATGATGCCTCAACTCTTAACTGATAAAGTCTTTAAATGTTGAAGAAGAGTAGCTTTATCACTATGATAAGCAGAGTGATATCACATCAAGAGTTCTTGTCCCAGATGAATATATGAATGATTAAGATTCACATTCAAAGACTTTTAGGTGGGGGGCAAGAATATCACTTGGAAGAGTCCTCAAAAATGGAATTTTGGCGGTCTGGCGGAGTTTTTCAACATCTTAGTTTATTATGCTTACTAATCAGAGGTGTTAGATACTTTGCTGGAGGCAGAATTTCATAGAGACAGATCAAAGTGACATAATGCATTGCTAGAGATGTCTTCATTGTATAAGAATGAAATATATTATCTTTTCGTTCTTCCCAAAGTCTTGAGATCACTAAAGAATAAGTGGACTAAAGATGAAGAGAGATGAAAGCAGCAAGGATATCACATACGAATACAAACTAGTTGTCAAGGGTTTTTGACAAAGACCATGGGTGGATTTTGATGAAATTTTTCTTTTTTTGTTCAGATGACTTCTATTAGATTGATCCCAGGCTTAGTTACTAGCCTAGATTTGGAGGTTGAGAAGATGGATGTGAATACATAGTTTCTTCATGGTGACGCAGATGACTAGATCTACATGGAAAAACTAGAAGGTTTTCATATCAAAGGGAAAGTACACTTAGTTTTAATATTGAAGAAGAGTTTGTAAGGTTTGAAACAAGATCCCATGAAGTGGTACAAGAAGTTTGATTCTTTCATGTAGAGTAATTAGTACAAGAAGACAAGTGCAGATCAATGTGTTTACATTAGGAAGTTTCCCATTGACAAGTTCATTTATTTTCTACTCTGTGTAGATGACATGTTAATAGTGGGATAATATGCCAGTTTGATCTGGAAAACAAAAGGAGAAACTTTCAAAAGCCTTTGAGAAGAAGGATTTGGGACCAACATGACATATTTTGGGGATGAAGATCACACATAACAAAAAGAAACATAGGTTGTGGTTGTCATAGATGAACTATGTTGAACATAATATGGATAGGTTCAACATGAGCAAATCCTAAGCCATGATTACTCCACGGTTAGGTCATTCCAATATAAGTAAGAAGTCACTCCCAGCTACTAGTGAGGAGAAGGAGGAGATGGTTAAGATTTCCTATTCTTATATTGTGGAGAAGTTGATTTTCGTAATGGTTTGTGCTCATCCTGATATTGCTCATGTGGTTGGTGATGTGAGTATGTTTCTCACAAACCTTGGGAAAGATTACCGAAAGGTAGTCAAGTCGATCTTCATATGTTAATGAGGCACCAAGAGTACATGTTTGATGTTTGGTGATTATGAACTAGTTCTAAATGGCCCCGTTGATGTTGACAAGGAAGGTGACATAAATCATAGGAAGTCTACCTCTGGGTAGGATTCCACTTCTACAGGGAGAGCCATATTTTGGCAGTTTAGGTTGCAAAAGTGTGTTGCACTTCCTACAATAGAGGCAAAATAAATTACAATAGTGGAAGTAGGAAAATAGATACTCTAGATTATGAGATTTCTAAGAGAGTTGGGCATGAATCAGGTAGTCAAAGTTTTATTGACATGAGCAAGAGCACAATGCATCATGCAAGAACAAAGAATATTGATGTAAGATATCATTGGCTTTGTAATGCGACTCAGAAGAAGTTGTTGAAGTTGAAGAAGATCCATACTTACAAGAAAGCTTCTAATATGATTATTGATGACACGAGACAAGCTGGAACTCTACAAAGAGCTCATCATCATACAATTCTAGTGACGATTCCGTGATAATATTTGTGAGATATCATTGGCTTTGTAATGTGACTCAGAAGAAGTTGTTGAAGCTGAAAAAGATCCATACTTAGAAGAATGCTTTTAATATGATTATTGATGACACGAGACAAGCTAGAACAATACAAAGAGCTCATCATCATACAATTCCAGTGATGATTCTGTGATAATATTCTCCTCCCTATGTTGAAGGGAGAGATTGTTGGGCCTACAGTTCTTTCAGTCCATGGTAGACCAGACCCATTAGGTCTCTTTGTTACAATTCTATTTCCCTACCTTGGGATTATAAATCCTAGTAGTGTTATAGTTGTAAAGGTAGTAAAGCCAAAAGAAAAAGGCACCTGTCACACAAGCCACACGACTATGTAAAAAGAATTGTTTTGTTGTCTCTATCATGGAGACTATGTAAAAATTCTCATATTTCCCTTTCCATCTTATTTTGTTTATTATCTTGGATGTGCATGCTCATCAGTGATGCTTCTGCAAATATTTCTTTTTCATTCCATCGAGGCTACTTAGTGTGTGTGTACATATTCCCCATCAATAGCCTTACACAACCTTCATCCTATTTTGATACCACTTGATCAATAAGTGGGCCATACCATATTTTTGAAATTCACTTGTTTGTAATTTAGGCCTTGCAATGGAATCAGAGTTTCCCTTTGGCCTAAGGTAGAATTAGGCCAGTATGTAATTTTTTATTAAGAAGAGAATTTTCTATTGTTAAAATTCATGGAATGCAAATGTGCTTTCCAAAACTGTATCCCTTGAACATATGCATGGAATGCTATTGGAATTTTATGTTTTCCCCTAAGGCTTTATCTACGTTGCACTAATTGGTAAGAATTGTAGGTGGTTTCCCATTATATGCCCCACACCATTTTCATTCTACACTAGATATATGAGTAAGATAGATAACAACTAATGTGATATGTTGTGCTAAAAATTGTCACATGATGACAATCTTAGGCATGGATTCCGCTGATATATTTTAGTCTACCAAACTTCCCTCCTATTAAATAATGATGAGATTCAAGTTTTAGATTTTGATTACAACTAACTCGATGTTGAATTTTTTTCCACTATATAATTCAAGAATATTGCAAGGGAGAGTAGTCCCATTGGATATGTGAACCTAAATATTAGAAATGCTTCCCAATTCTTTGGGACACAACACCAAAACATGCATGTGTGGAACTAATTAATCATTTATGTCCCTCTACGGACACACAATTCAATGTTGGTGTGACCAACTAACTTCTACTCAGGGCTAATCGAAAGAACATCATGCAATCTTCATATAGAATCAATCAACCATGATGACAATACTATCTTGTATGTTCTTACACATTGCAAAGTGACACCCACGATGCAATGTGAGATACAAGTTGTACTTAATATGGAACATAAATTACTAATTCATGAGTGAAAAATCATTCTACATTTATTTCATCCAAATCACATGCCTAGGTTTATGTCATTGTTAGTGAATAAAAATATTTAGTATGCAAATTGTCTTATATACTAATTTGTTATCTAGGAAATAATTTTTTGGGTGTTATCTTATGATCCTATTTATGATCTTCATTAAATGGAAAAAATATGAAGATGTTGGAAAGGAATCTAATATTTTTTTTGTAAGATTTATTTGACAATATCACGCTATGGTTGGTTGACATGATATTTAGTTGTACAATTTTTTTATATTTTTTATATTTTATATGAATGAATAAATACACAACGACTTCAAATAGGGGTGGAGCCCAAGATTCAACTTTATAATAGACATTCAACATTAAAATGGTAATTTTTAAAGTTTGAAGATGCATATTTTGTATGTCAGAATTTCTCAAGCATATTTCAAAATTAGAATTTTCTATTACAATTTTATTGTGAGACTCGTCACTAGACACTCCACTAGTAATATTCATTTTATATATATATTAAATAATATAAATTATTATTATCTTCTATGGATAAATAACATTATGGTATGATGGAGTATTAGAGCTATATAAGTTGCCTTTGTAAATATAGACTAAAGAATATATTATAATTGATATTTATTTATACAATGAAATCTTGTATTACAATTTAGGTTAAAAATGCAGTGACAATATTGTTTTGTTCCCTTGCCCTGCTTAGGTTAGCTCTGATATGGCGATTGGGGGTTACCTGCCCCCCCCTCTGCCGCTGCCACCCTCAACGATGGCGCTAGCAAATCCAAGGAAGTTGATGACTAGTTTTCATCCAATGCTGACATTACCGTAGGGCGAGATTTGGTCAAATCGGTGGATGGACCTCCTCTAAAGTTGGGGGTGCTATGGAGGAGAACCCTAAGACTCCATTCTTCAAGGAGGGGAACAAGAGACTATGGACGGGGTTCAATGACCTGATCATGGATGAGATGGAAGACTACCACCAGTTTTCTTCGATAGTCCAGATTCGTGGAAAGAAGTGCCATTAACAACAACTGAAAGGGTGGATGATAAGAAACTGGAGACCAAAGAGGGAGATCGAAGTGTTCACTATGGATGGAGGCCTCTTTCTCACCTAATTCATCAGTGATGCTGACCATAATGGTGCAATGATGAAGGGGCCCTGGTTCTTTGATAATAAACGGATGCTCGTCTATAAATGGATGTCACAAGCTGACACCCGCAAAGCTGCCTTCACCACTGCACCCGTATGGGCTTCCCTCCTAGATGTTGGCAAGCACTAGACTTCGTGGGCCATTGTTGTTATTGCCCACGCTGTAGGAGTCCCAGGAGCAATTGACAGATGATCCAATGGGTCTATTCAATGTTGCGCGAGATTTTGTGTTGACATCTCCACTGACAAGGAACCTCCCCATAAGGTTATATGGTCAAGCTGCCCAATGGAGATGAGTGGGAAGTCAGATTCAAATACGAAGCCCTACCTGACCGTTGCAACACATGTAAAGTGTTCAGGCATGACACTGGGGATTACCTAGGAGAAAGAAGCAAGACTGAGTGTTGTGCTCCCCTCATTGTTCCTGATCCTCCTCAGGGCAGGGCAAGGAAAAGTGGAAAATCCAGACCTCCACCGGTGTCTAGGAAAGGTAAAGAGAAAGTTTTTGAGGACAACCCTGTGATGGTGAATGTTGAGATAGTGATAGAGATAGAGGAAGTTGTTGTGGCTACCCCGTGTCCTGAGGTGGTTGTTGGTGATACAACCACAACGGTCGCATAAGAGGCCATAGCAGTGGAAGAAGGCAAGATACAAGACACCAAAAGGGCCAACGACATAACCAAGATGAGTGGGACAACAAAGGATGAGAATCCTTTCTCTGTGCTCGACTAGGTGACGAATGAAGATCTAGGAGGAAATGTGAAAAGTCTTAGTAGAAGCCCAAGGAAAACTAGGAGCACGAAAAAGAAAGGGAAGAAAAAAACCTACCCTGATGAAGGGGGTGGCTCAAGAAAAGGTAATTAATGTCAGTTCTCACATGGAATGTATGAGGATCCTCTTTGGTGAATAGCCAAAGGGAACTGAGGAAGGTAATAGCATAGATCGAGACTTCACTAGTTGTCTTCTACGAGACTAGAATCAGAAGAGAAGTTAGGGAGAGAGTTGACAATCTATTCCGTATAGGATGGAAATACATTACCAATCTTGACCAAAGAGAGGGTGGACAGATTGTGATAGGGTGGAATGATGCTTGGGAAGTTGATTCCATCAATGCATCGAACCAGGTGGTCACTGTATCTTACTGCAACCAGGGAGGAGAAACTTTCATCTTGTTAGGTGTTTATGGCAAATGTCTGGAGGGTGACAGAGTAGGTATGTGGAAGAGGCTAGTGGAGACTGCCCAACATGAGATCCCCTGGCTAGTAATAGGGATTTCAACAACATCAGGAGGGTAGATGAGAAGTTTGTGGGAAGACGGGTCCCTGATAGAATCCTAGCCGCCTTCAACAATATGATGGAAAAGGAAGGACTGATCGAACTGAACAGAATAGGAGGAAAGACGACTTGGTCTAACAAATAGCCTGATAAAAGGAGGATTGCAAGCTCTATAGATAAAGGGCTGGTCAATGATCAATGTCTTAACATATGGCCTAATTCTTTCATTATAGTTGGGTCCAATCCCTTGAGCAACCATTCCTGGATGAAGATCAATTTGGTGTAAGAACCTGTTATCAAGAGACCTTTTCGATTTCTCAATTTGTGGTGTGAGTGGCCCGACTTCAAAGATGTCGTGGAAGCAAGCTGGAATACAAGAGTGGAAGGAAATTACTTGTACAAAACCTTAAAAAAGATATAGATCTTGAAGAAGGCATTAAAGAAGTGGAACAAAGACAAAGCTAACATGAGGAACCTACTCATAGTAGCTGAACATAACTACACCTAAGTTATGGAAAGGATGAGGAATGACCCACTGAATGAAGATATAATCAAAGAAGAATATAATACTGAAGACAGACTTAGGAAATTAAGAAAGGAAGAGGAGATGTACTATTAGCAAAGAAGTTGGATGGAATGGCTGAGAGACGGCATGGTTGTAAAGAAAAAAGAACTAAAAGAAACAACACACAAGTTGATAGTTGAAAGGGGGAATGTTGTTAATAGCAGGGAGGAGTTAGCTTTAAATACCATCAACTATTTCAATAGCTTGTACAATAAAGATGACAACGTAAGAGCTAGATATAGTGAGTTATTGCTTGAAAGAAGGGTTGATGATGCCTACAATTCTATGCTTTGCTCACAGGTGGGTGAAGAAGAAGTTAAAAAAGCTATGTTCTCCATCAATGCAAGCAAGGAACTAGGGCCCGATGGAATGAATGGTAAATTATTTCAAACCATGTGGTATCTAGTGAAGGTCGATATCCTTAAAGTTGTTAGGTGGATCATTAATGGACACAACATGGTTCGAGCAGTGAACCATGCATTCATTAAACTCATTCTGAAGAAGAATGATATTGAAAGCATAGCCGACTATAGGCCTATTGCTATTTGTAATGTGTTGTATAAAATAGTAGCTAAAGCACTTGCAGGTCAACTCAAGTTGATCCTTCCCAAAATCATTTTCAAGGAGTAGAGTGCATTCATCAAAGACAGAAGGATATCTGACAACACCCTATTGGTGGCCAAGTTTCTCACAGGGTTCAAGACCAAAAATAGCAATGCCAAGGCATGTCTAAAGGTTGAACTCACCAAGACCTATGACCGTGTCAGATAGGAGCCCTTGTGGGCAATAATGAAGGCAATTGGCTTCAATAATCAATGGATTCACATAATCATGCAATATGTTTCCACTACCTCATTTTCAATCCTCTTAAATGGGGGTCCAGTGGGGTTCTTCACTACAACAAACAGACTAAGGTAGGGGGACCCCCTTTCCCCCCTATTGTTCACCATTGTGATGGAGGGCCTCACCACCATGATGAACAATGCTGAACCAAGGAGAAGAGTGAATCCATTCAAGATTAAGAATGTCAAAGTCAACTCCCACCTAATTTTTTCTGATGATGTAATGTTGATCTCCATAGTGTTGCCAATAGAATAAGAGAACCTAAGAGTGTGCTAATGATGTTTGGCTATCTTACTGGACTCTGTATCAGCACCATTAAATCTAGGATCTATCTATCCAAGTCTTATGAAGCAAGGAGAGGGAGGATGTGAGTAGTTATTGGGGTCAGAGTTGGAAGGCTTGTTGCTAGGTACCTTGGTACTCCGGTGGCAGGTGGTAAAGGCTCATCCATTGATTTCTCCCAGTGTCTTCATCAAATCTGGTACATGGTTAATGGATGGTCAACCACCCGCCTCTCTATGGCTGGCCAGTTACTACTAACTAGATCAATCCTTCAAGCCATGGTCAGGTTTCTGGAGTGAGGTTTGTGACATCCCTTCCCCCAATACTAATAGCATGAGGAAAATAATACCTAACTTCATCTAGGGCAGAAAGGGATATAGTGTGGCATGGGACACCATTGCAAGACTATTTTGCAAAGGAGGCCTCAACCTTATCTCTCCCACGTGTATGGTGAAGCAAATCCATGGAAAAAGATTTAACAAATTTCTGAGAGATAAGGACAACATTTGGTCTCAGTGGATGACAAGGAGGTATAGTGGCATACAACAAGGCTTTGATGGGAAATCTTCAAGGATATGGAGAAATATGTGTAAATAGTGGGAGGTGGTTCATAGCTCGTATAGTGTTGATATGGATGGTGTTGTCGTTCTGGTGAATCCAAAGGAGACACCATGGATCAACACCCATGCGGGGGATGACAACCCATGGCACAAGGTG
The DNA here is from genome assembly GCA_963693085.1 of Alisma plantago-aquatica. Classification (NCBI taxonomy): domain Eukaryota; kingdom Viridiplantae; phylum Streptophyta; class Magnoliopsida; order Alismatales; family Alismataceae; genus Alisma; species Alisma plantago-aquatica. The sequence goes on from OY856412.1 coordinate 1,350,673,980, forward strand.
CTCTGGAACTCAATCCATACACCCAAATGGAGCACTACGACCTATAAGGTGATTTTGTCCAAGCTTCCCACATCAGATAGGCTCAGTAGATGGGGATTGTAGGTCCAGATGATATGTATGCCATGCAGGAGAGAGGAAGAGAACCACAATATATTTGTCTTATGCAACTTCATCAAAGGATTTGGGTTACAGTTTTCCTTAAGAATGAATGGGGCCAGATTTTGGAGGACAATATCACTGGCATGATCATGAAACTAATGCCCATCGTCGATAACAAGAAGAAAGTTTATGTCGGGGGGCTTTGCATAACTAGTGTTTGTTATTTTGTTTGGGAGGAGAGAAAGAATAGGGTTCACGGGTGAAAGGCATGTAATGAGGAAATGGTTATGGTAAAAATAACTAATACGATGACCCAAATTATGATGTGTAGAACAGGCTTGGATTCAGGCATGTATGAGCAAGCCAAAAGATACGGGGGATGTAGATAAACACCCAATGTATATGTTTTTGTTCTATAGATCCTATGGTTTACAGGCTCCTTTGGGAATATATTTACCTATTTCCAAAAAAGAAATTAGGTTAAAAATGTAAATATTTTATTTTCTAATCTATTAAAAACCTTCTAAGGAAAGTTGAAATTTAGTGTCAAAGTAATTTGTGTCCCTATTTCTAATTACAGTAATGATAAATTCATTTAATCAATAATAATTTATGTCTAAATGTGCGAAAGAAAATTGTGACACTTATGATACTAAAGTAAATACATAATTCCTAAGCTACTCAATTTCACTTGGACACATTTGTACATGATCAAGTTGTACTTTTCTCTAGACAAATCACAACTTAATTTTGCATTCATATGTTATAAAACAGACAAAAAACTTTTAGCATCCAATATGATAATTCAAACCTTAATGATATTTTACAAAACAAATACTTAATGTCATTTGTAATAGTTGTGTATTGTTGATATTAGTAGTCAATTGGTTATCACTACTATTTAACAAAGTACTAGATAGACGTATGATGTATTTTTTTTTTTTTGAAAACCATGAAACATCAGAGATGGAGACATATACACAATCATATTGATATCATTTAAAAGTCTTTCCACTTCAAATTGGCTATGAATCTTACTTATACTATGGATCCATGGATTTTTATACATTGTAGTCTTCATTGTGGTTTTAGTGATTTGATGGTTTCCCATATGGACACATACTTCTTATGCCTTTTTGAAAGGTTTGAACATGATTTTCCATAGAATCAACAGAGGACTACACGTTCATGATCAAATTTTAAAACAACCTAGTAGACAACATGAAGGAGATGGGTTGTCTCTTTTCAATCACAACCATGTATACATTGGACCTATTAAAATGTTTGGAGGGAGAAAAAACTTGAGCTTGATTGAGGATCCTAACTTGAGAAAATACTAAGTCCCACACCCCCTTATTGTATTAATATGTTTTTACAGTTTCTATTTCTTATGATTTGTCAAATACTATCATCCCAACGTGATGTTTCTCGATATGCAAAACATGAAAATGGTTGATATTGGAGAGATAAGTATCTTAAAGAAGAGTGTTTTGAGTGCTTTGTGACAATGGTGGTAAATCAACCTTCATCTAAATCTAATAACAGTTCAGCAATAAGTGGTATATAACAAATTTTATGAATACACTTTTTGGTGATGCAAGTCATACGAATGTAACCAAAGTTCCCTTTTGCCTAAAATAAAATAAGACCACTATGACAATTTTTGATAAAGTATGGAATTTGTACGTTGTCAATAACCGTTGGAATGTAAATTAAGTTATAGAAAGAATATCCTTTAAAACATATGGACATAATGTTACTGGAATTTGATTTACTCCATTAAGCTCCATCTATGTTGCACAAATTGATTTGCATCACAGGTGGTCTACAATTTCACACACCACCTCTATTTTAATTCTATACTACATGTATTAGTAAGATAAAAATTACACCTAAAGCCATGTGTTACCCTCAATTTTGAAAGCTCATGATGATTTTAAACATGGATTCCTCTCATATCTTCTAGTACACCATATTTTTCCCATTATTAACCCATACTGGGAGTCAAGTTTGGGATTTTGGCTACAACTAACTCGATGTTGCATTTTCATCCCTAAAATTATGAAAAAAAATAGTGAATGAGAGTAGCTCAATTGAACACCTCAACATGAAGATCATAAATTATTTCAAATTCTGACTCAACACCAAAAGTGCAATAGTAAAAGAAATTAGTCATTTATATAACTCCATGGTTATAAGATTTTATATTGGTGTGACAACCTACCTTCTACTCGAGGACAATGGTGAGAACATCATGAAATTTCCATATATGACCAAAAGTGATGAAAATTATACTACATATGGCCTTAGATGATGAAAACTGACACCCATGATGTAATGTAAGACTCATGATGTATGTACTATGGAACAAAAATCACTATTGCTGAGTGACATATCTATTTGCATTTTTTTTCTAAATCACATTACTGGTCTATGTCATACTTCATTACAAAAAAATTATTACAGAGTGAACTTGTCTTATTTATTAGTTTGTTTTCAAGAAAAGAATTTTTATTGGCATTGTCTCATTATCATTTTTTTCCTCTATTGAGCAAAGGCAAATATGTAGGGTAAGGATTTTGACAAAATATTTACAATATTCATTTGGAAATATCATGTGATGTTTGATTGATAAGATATTTATTTGTATAAATATTTAGTATTTGACAATTTGCAAAAAAAGAACAAACACATCATGACTCCAATCATGGGCGGAGTCGAGGGTTTGAACTTTGTAGCAACCCTTTTCTCTTATACTGGTAATGAAAAAAATATTAAACCATACAATGCACTTTTTGAATGTCATATTATCTCACATATACTACAAAATTATATGTTTTCTATCATTATTTTATTGTGGGTCATTGCTTTCTAGACACTCTACTAATAGTATTACATTTTCTAAAAAATTATATAATATGAAGTCATGATCATGTTCTATGGTTGAACAAAATTATGAACGTTGGGTTATTAAACTACATAAGTTACTTTTTGTACATATTGAATGATAATATAATATACATATACATATACATTTTTCAATATAATGCAATTGTATATATGAGTGGAAAAACATTTATATAAATATTTATGTTGTAATTTAACTAAAATAAGTTTCTACGACAATTGGTATATGTATATCTAATTAATTGGTGTACTTATTTTAGAATTACATGAGTGTAATTCTTAAACTACTCAATTTTATTGCATAAATTTTGATAGATTCAAGTTGTCATTTTCTCTTAACAAATAAGAGATTTTCTCCACATGTATATGTTATAAAAAATACTAAAACCTTTTATAATCCAATATACAAATTCGATCCATGATGATAAATTTTTTTTTTGGAGAAGTCAGGTGGTGATTTTATTCATCTTGCCCACCTCGTGCAAGCAAACTCAAGCTAGTATTACATATTCTAGAAAATTGCAGCAAATTAAATATGGTCGTACTATGACCATTACATGAGACACCTTCTATACTACTAGGTGTATCATTCGGAAATTTGTGGTAAACACAATTTCCATTTTTGTTTTTAAGATGAAACTTGGCTAGGTAATCATCAAGGCTATTACCTTCTCTCTTACCGAAACATAAGCTGATAGAATGACGGCTTTTCTTCTGCATCACCCAAATCCGTCTAGCATACCTGAGGTTATCTTTATAGTCATCATTGATAACAGTGACGACCTGCTTCCAATCTGTCTCAATGACAGTATTATCCAAGTTGCACACTATGCAGATTTTATAAGCTAACTCCACAGCTTGCAGCTCCACATCAAAAGGAGAACCAACTTTTATAGATTGACCTATGCTGCCCAACCATTCTCCCTTGTCATTTCTAATCACAGCAGCAATAGCTCCTCGTCGTCCTTTGTATGCTGCATCAGTATTAATTTTCAGCATACCTTGAGCTGGACACTGCCATCCCGTCAAAGTGGTGCCCCTATCCTCTTTACTCTCGGACTGCCAAGCAAGAACAGTGAGCTTAACTTCAGTACTGATCATATGGATTTGATTCTGTATCGTGTTTTCTCTCTTCTCGAACACCCACAGGTTCCTTTGTTTCCAAAGGTGCCAGCACGTCACCATGAACAGAATTTGATGATCTTCAGAATGTTTAAGGTTGAGTTTAACCCATTTGTTGAGGTTGACTTCATTCCAGAAACTCAGAGGCTCATTAGATTTTAGGATTTCCATCCAAATGGGATGGACTTTGCTGTAGTCACGTAAAGTGTGCAAGATGTCTTCTTCGCTGGAATTGCATCTGCTACAAGTGGCGTCGGCGGTCAACTACCTTCTGTGTCTGCTTTTGTTTGTTAGAATGGCATTGTTCTCCACTAACCATATGAACAATATTATTCTAGCTCCAACTTTCGACTTCCAAATGATACTCCACTGACCATCCTGTTTTATTTCCCTGACATCCCTTAAAGCTTTGTAAGCAGAGGACACCGTGAATCTTCCTCTCGGGTCTGGATGCCATATTCTAGCATCGGCTCCTCCTTGTGCAGACGGTGGGAGAATCGAAGTAATTTCAAGCACTATATCATGAGGGAACCAGCAATTCAGAAAGTCTAGATCCCACTCGCCTTCTAGATTAACCAAACTGCAGACTTGCAGGTCTTCTAAATCCACAGGAATTTGCTGTTGTGCATGCTCCTTCAGAATTTTTCCACTCGACAGCCATATGTCACTCCAGACATTGGTGGAGAGACCATTTATCGGGCAGATATAAGAATTGGAGGACACGAAGTCCTTGTTAAGAATCAGCGATCTAGCTACTCTAAACAGGTGTGCATTGGTGGCATTAGGCTCGCCTTCCATTCTAGTTGCCATAGCTCTGCTCCAGATAGATTGTTTCCTGCTCATAACTTCCCACGTATGCTTCATAATTAAGGCGTTGTTCTAGTCCCTCATAGTCCTTATGCCCAAGCCCCCATTGGATTTGTGACTCACCAATCTGGCCCAAGATATAAGATGTACTCCTTGCTTATTGCGACCTCCATTCCAGATGAAATTTCTAATAGCTCTATCAACTCTATCGCAAAGCTGCATAGGAAGCTTAGCCATTTGCATGATGTAAGTAGGAATAGTCGTAAGGGTGCTTTTGGCCAAACATACCCTTCCAGCCATAGATAAACTGCGCGCCGCCCAAGAATTCACTCTAGCATTTACCTTCTCCAAGACCTCATTGTAGGTATCATTGTTGACTATGCTGTGAAGAAGAGGAACACCTAGGTATTTCCCCAGGTTCAAGGTTTTCGTCAAGCCACTAATTTCACAAATGTGGTCAGCTTCCACATTGGTGACTCTCCTAGAGAAATAAATTCTAGTTTTATCAATGGAGATAGCTTGTCCAGACACCTTCTCAAACTTCCTGAAACAATTCAAGATCATGTTAATATTAGAGGTATTAGCTTTGGCAAAGAGAAGGATGTCATCAGCAAAACATAGATACGCTATGCGTGGTCCATGTCTTCCCATCTTTACTGGAGTCGACGATCTGTCCTGGACAGCATCTTCGATCATTTGACTAAGTCTTTCGATACATAGAACGAAGATATAAGGGCAGAGCGGGTCTCCTTGCCTAAGACCCTTGGTGGCTTTAAACTCGCCAGTAGTTTCTCCATTCCAGGCCATGGTTGTACGACCCCCAGTAATCGAATTCATGATATATTTGCAGATATTGATAGATATATCAGTCTTTTGCAAAGTATCTTCAATAAAACTCCAATCCATCATGTCGTAGGAATTAGTCAAATCAATCTTGATGGCCATAGATTTAGTAGAAGAGCTCCTCCTCATCAAATGCATGAGCTCCTGAGCTAACACAATATTATCAGCAATTTTCCGACCAGGCACAAAGGCGCTTTGTGCTGGGTTAATCCATTTTGGTAGCCAACTTTTAAGTCTCTCCACCACAACCTTTGAGCATATTTTCAGAATGGCATTATTTAGGGATATAGTCCTGAACTTCTTGCTCGATTCAGGCCTAGTAACTTTAGGTATAAGGATGATGGTAGAATCGCACAAACCTTCCTCCATCGTAGCATTATGAACATCATCGTTTACAGTACGAATCACAGAGTTGTGAATAATGCTCCAGTTAGACTTGATGAAGAGGGTAGTGGTGCCATCAGGCCCCGCAGCTTTTAAAGGATTCGTCTTACTCAAAACCTCCTCAATTTCAAAAGCCCTCACTTCTCTAGCTAAAAAGACTTGAGCCTCCTACGGAATAGCTGAGAATCTAGCAGGGATACTGTCGAACAGATGCTTATGTAGGATGTTAGGACAAGTAAACAGATTTATGAAATAACCAGTTACAATATTGAATATGTCTTTGGCGTCCGTAACCCAGCCTCCTTGATGATTCTTGATAGCACTTATGCGGTTGGCCTGTTTTCTTTGGTTGACATAAGCCTGGTAAAAGTGGGTGTTGTTATCTCCATCCTTCATCCAGGTAACGTGGCTGCATTCCTTCCAGTCTTCCTCCTCCTTCTTCAGAAGCTGGGTCAATTCAGCTTGCATGTCAATGATGAAATTGTCCGTGATGCTATCATATTTGATTGCCAGGTTTTTCTGAAGGATGTCGATGTTCCGATGGAGACGCATCTTATGAGAATTTATGTTTCTAGCTCGCTTCTTCTCCCACTCCGTTAAGCGAGTCTGAGCATTCCGAAGAGCAGCCATATAACTATTGTTGCTATTCCAGCAATCCGTCGGCATAGGCTTGAAAGAGCTATCCATATTCCAAGAAGCCTTGGTGGAGAACCTTCCAGTATGTCTATTCGTAGGAATAGTTCTCACAAGAAGCGGACAATGGTCTGATTCAACTTTAGGGAGATGAGTGACTGTAACACCATAAAAGTTCAGAATAAAGTCATTATTGGCAAGAACACGATCCAATCTGCTATGTTTAAGGCCATGACGGTATGTAAATCTCTGGCCCGAGAAACCCATATCAGATAGGCCAGCTTCAAGGATAGTATCAGAGAACATAAGGGCTTCCTGGTTGTTGAACGATTGATAACCCATAGTTTCTGCAGGAGAGATGACAGTGTTAAAACCGCCTGCCACTACCCAAGGCTTATCAAAGCTATTACCAAGTCTTATAATGTTTTTCAAAGTAAGCTTCTGACTTGAATATGAGGGTTGGCGTACACAAACGTTTCATAGAAAGCATTGTTAACCTTACAAGTAATGCACTATCTGTGAGTGTTAACAATCTCGATCTTTATCTGCCTTTCGTTCCAACAAACCCATATACCTCCTGAAAAGCCCCTTGCCTCAGATCTATGAGAATTAGAGAAACCTAGCCGTTTGATAGTAGCCGTAGCTCGATCATCACTTATTCTCGGTTCCAGAATAACAATGAACATCGGTTTGTACAAAGAAATGTACTCTTTCAGAACTCTACAAGTATCTTTGTTCCCTATACCCCTTACGTTCCAGCAAATGAAACTCACCATGTTCCTTAGGGAAGTTGGATAGATAAAATTAATTTTCGATAACAGGGACTTGGTTCTCCTTGTTGGCCACTCCAATCAATGCTTCTAGGATAGCTGCTTTAGTATGTTCTGCTCGCAGCCTAGGACTTTTCCTCTTTACTTCCGCCGACAGCACCCTCTTAGCATTTCTTTGTCTTTTCATTTTTGTTCCGCAGCCCTTAATATCTCTACTCGCAATGACAGTCCTTGGTATGGATTCGTTATCAACCTCTTTCGGTCGAGGCTGGTCACCAGTCGATTTTACAGTAGCTTGATCGGTAATACACATGTCCTCTTGCTCTTCATTGTCTTCTATCAGTTCTATAACTTCATCTACCTCCGGATGTAGAGATGTATGTCCTTCCTTGTTAGCTAGGGACGCATCTTTTCCTCTGTGAACTGCTCTACTTTGCAATGTGTTCGTGATGTCTGCAAACCCCTCCTTTTTCTGTTGCTGTTCCTCCGAGTTACTATTCATTTTCTTCTTCCTCCAGATTTTTCGGTGTCACATGACTACTAGTACCATTTTCTTGGGTACGTCGAGGTTCCTCTACATCCCTCTCCGATTCCTCTTTGCCTTCTTCCTCCAACTCCTCGAACTGATTTTTAGAAAGAGTTGAAGGTTCCCGAACTTTACCCTGCTTGTTTCCTCTTCTTGGGTTTGGATTTCTTCTCCTTCGTTGTGTCTGCCAAGTTTCAATATCCCCATCTTTCCCATTTTCTTGTCTTGTGTTCCCGCTGTTGTCTACAGTGTCAGGTGGCCTATCAACATTACTTCTGCAATTTTTGGAGGTGTGGCCCGCTTCTCCACAAGTGGCGCAAGCAAAAGGAAAACCTTCATATTCCACTTCATATTCCATGCCATTTATAAAGATCAATGGTATCAGTTCTTTGTTTGTGTCGATCTCTATTGCAAGTCTTGCAAATTTACTCCGTGTTCACTTGGTCGTATGTTCATCTACCTTCACCAATTTGCCCAGCAACGATCCTACAATATTAAACATAGATTGCACATAGAGATGTAGCGACATATTTAGAATTCTCACCCAACATACTATGTGTCTTGGAATATCATTAGAAGGTATGAACGTAGAATACCAATCCCAAACTACAAGATGACAGCCGAAGATCTTCCAAGGGCCTCCGGTCATGGCCATATCATAATCACGTCTGCATGAAAGTTGAACTACAAAATGATTCAGGTCTAATTCATATATGTTAAATCTCCCTACCAGACTCCACATAGCACGCAGCCTATCTCTGAGGGTCATATAGCCCAGTTTTGTGCCCAAGGCCTTGACGATAACTGTGTATTTCCATGGCCTTGTCAGGTGTTCCTCCTCCATTGGGTCGATGAGTATGGACGGTTTGCCTTCGATTACTCCAGTGCTAATAGCCTCCGGTTCCAGATGTTCCTCAAATAATTTGTTTGGGAACATTTCCGAATCCGCCTTCCTGCTACCTTCTTGTTCGGCTCTGGCAGGGCCTGAACCCCAGCAGCCTTGGTTTCCGGTAGTTTCCTTATCGTGTGCCATCGCCGCCTGCATGACCAGCCCAGGGAAGTTGTTGTCTGTGCTATTCGATCCGCCTTCTCCCAAGGAATCTGATTGCTTAGTATTTGTTTCCGCCTGTTGGGGTCCCTCTGATGGTCCTCTCATGCCGGCATACTGCAGGTTTAATCCCACCTTCTCGAAAACTTCGTGGAAGCCTTGATGCTGGCCCTGTGTCTTTGGAACCCTAGTCGTTCCATCTGAGATCCAATGAGATCTAGGACTCCTGGATCTTCTTCTCTCGCTCGCCGCCTTGTCGACATCTCCCTCGTCGTCCGGATCTCCGTTCCCCCTCGCCGTCGTGCCACCAAGATCTAGGTTGCCGTTCGCTCCTCTCCGCGTCTCCGCACGTCTGCTCATATTTTCTCTCTATCGTGTGTTATGATGATGATGATAATTTCTACATGAGATATTTAATTTCATTTATAACATTTGTTGATTTTTAATGTCAGAAGTCACCCATTTGTCATCTACTATTATACTAAGTCCAAGATAGAAACATGATTTATTTTTTTTATTTTAAAAAAATGTCACTTTCAAAGTGGAGGAGTTTACATAAACATCTAGACATCTTGTAAAGTTATTCTTCTACAAATTGGTTATGAATCATCCTTTTAACTACAAATCAACCAGGGATTTTTGGACATTGTAATTTGCTTTATGTTTTTAGTGATATGGTGGTTTTTGATTTCGGAAAAGGCTTCTTATGCATTATGGACATGATTGTGCAATGTGCTTTAGAATCACTTTCCTAGTAGAGGTCTACATGTTTTACATCAATTTTATAGACAATCTGGATGGCGAGATGTATTGTGTTTTTTAGATCAAAACCATGTTAACTATTGGTTGCATTAAAATGTTTTGATGGAGAAAAAACTCAAGCATGATTAAGAATCCTGACTTAGGGAAATACTAAGCTCCTCCTTGACTCCACATTGTCAACCTAGGAATATCTTCTTTGACAAGAATCATATTCATGAACAAAATGTTATTTGGCACCTTCATAGTATGTGATGTTGTCGTATAAAAAGACATTGTATGTACACATTTTTCATGCATATTCTTCTATATTTTTAAAGTTGTTATGATGTCAATATTCTGTTTTTTTTCACTTCATAACTTTTGTATATCACTAAATTTTGTGAAAAGGTAAAGCTCGATCTAAAGTAAACTTTTCTTCTAATATGTGGTGTTAAAATGTCCACCATATTTGAAAAGGAATATCATCCACATACATAGCTATGTGTCCATTGGTCCATAAAGATATAGAGTTTATTTTTGTGGGAAGGAAACAAACTAACTATTTAGCTTACATCCACCATGGCTTTGTCTTCTAGATATATGGTCTTCAACACGTCAGGACATGTAGAACCTTGGAAGGTTTCTGCATTTGATTTTAGGAGCCACTTTACCATTTTATCTACCAACTGATTGGCCTTCGTGTCCACCTTGTCGAATTTGATTCCCTCAATCTTTCTACTCATGAGTGAAATTCTTTGAATAGTAGGCTCATATTTGGGTGGACAAGTAGAAGGATTTGTAATATATCTGATGGACAAAAATGAGTCAGAGAGGACGTCACATCTTTGTAAACCATGCTGAATTGCATAGTGTATGCCCTTGAATATAACTAGTAGTTCTCCTTCTACTAGATTGGTTCCCTGGAGTATACAACAGCCTCCTAGTATCCATTTGCCAATTGAATTCCAGATGATAAAGCTCATAGATGTTCTGTTACCACCTATGTCTGTAGTAGCGTGAACATACATTTGATTACAATCGGGTGTTGGTGGATTCCACTTTCCCCCATGTAAGTTGGATGGGTGGGGAGATGAGAAGATTACATCAGTTTTCTGCCAAATATTGATGATGTTTGAGCTCAAAGGCCTAATATCTGCAACCAATTGGTTGGAAGGTATAGTTGAGTTCTCAAAAATGGCTATGTTCCTACTTTTCCAAATTCTCTAGTTGGTGATAATGTACTTGATAGGCTAGTTATTACCATTTATCACCATGTTATGATCAATCCATGTCCCAATATCATCCGTCAGACAGAAATTGATTCTGATATCAGGATACAACCAATGTCATATCTCCTTTTCCCTTACATAGTCACTCATAGAATGAAGCAAGCTTTCTAGTTTTGTCTGCATCTATCAAAATGTTTCCATCGGCTGACATATGCTTTTTAAGTCTGATTGCATTCATAATAGTTGGATCATGATATAAAATCCACATAAAAGTGCTATCCTTGGTGGTATTTTTTGTTTCCATATGCTTTCACAGTTCCCATATGAGGATTGGGCCTTATAGGTAATCAAGCTATTGTATAGTTATTTGAATGAAAATAGACCTTATGGGTTATTCGTCCAGTAGATTTCATCCTTGAACAGATTGTTATGTGGTGTGGGCATGGATAAGGTTAGGTTAGTAGATTCATCATCAAAATAATGTTGAATGAACTCTATGTCCCATTCCCCTTCTCGTATGACCAGGCTTGAGACCTTAAGATCTTTAAGGTCTCGTGCTATCTCTGACTCATGTTTCAGGTTTGGTAATCATCCCCTCGCATCCGATTTTCAGTTCAAACTATTGTGTCTTCCAAATTTCCTACTGGAGTGGTGGTATTTTCTTTAAAATAAGGTATCTGTGATCGTATCACTTGCCAGATTGTTGATCCATCTCTTCTAAGTCCACTTGACTTTTGATATTTTCTATCATTAGAGGTTTCCACATTGTTTTAGACCTATTTAGGAATTTTTTTTGTGACTTTCGTGAGCAAAGACTCATTCAATTATTTGGATGCTCTGACTTGTAGTCCCCCTTCCATCTTTGAGGCAAGAAGTTTCCCCGAAGCTACAAGGTGAATGCCCCTCCTTTGTGAGCTTCCACTCCAGATGAAACTTCTCAGAATCTAGTCTAATCTTTTATAAATTGAGATAGGGATCTTCGATGCTTGCATGATATGTGATGTTGCTGTGGAGAGTGTTGACTTTGCCAACGTAATACATCCTTCTAAAGTGAAATTTCGGTTTGCCCAAAAACTTACTTTGGTCTGATACCTATTCACCAGTTTCAAATAGATCTCCTTTGAATCTTATTTATGGATGATCAGTATGCCCATGTGCTTCTCAAAATATCTCAAATGTGGCATACCTAATCTTCTTCTAATGACTCTACATAAACTAGTTGGTTTTGAGAAGAACACAATGGATTGGTTTCAGGCAATCTCCTATCCAGATGCTTTTTTGAATGTTCTTAGACATTGTAGAATGCATTTAGCCTATTGTACAAAGCTTGACCAAAGAGAACGATGTCTCTCTAAAAAACATATGAGAGAGAGAGAGCAATCTTATCCTTAGTAAACTTAACTAGTTTCCATGTTTTGTTTTCCATTTCGATTTGCATGGCTTGACGAAACCTATCCATACACAACATGAATATATAGGGGGAAAGAAGATCCCCTTATTTTAGCCCTCACGTCAGTTTGATAGGATCTAGAGTCTCTCCATTCCACACAATAAAAGAATACCCTATAGAAATTGCTTATATAATGGAAGAAATGAGATTATTAGGAACTGATGTTCTTTTTAGGGATCCAAAATGAATTCCCAGTTGAGCTTGTCATAAGCTTTACAAATGTCCACCTTGAGTGTCATTGGATATTTTTTAGATTTCATTTTTTCCATGGAGTGTAAAATCTCCTGCACGAGTATAATTTTATCATGGATATGTCTTCTCGGTGTGAAGCTCATATGTATGGGAGAGATCCAGTTGTTAAGATAAGGTTTGATTCTGTTAACTAACAGTTTGGGCAACACTTTCAGATAGACATTATTACGGGATATTGGCCTTAATTTGTTGCAACTTATTTGATGTTGGATCTTGGGAATCATTACAATGGTGGAGTTTGTGGAATGCTCTTCAAGCTGCTGACCCTGAATGGGTCATTGGCAAAACCTAATAAGATTATGTTTGATGGTAGACCAGTTGAATTGAAGGAAAGTTGTGTCAATCTCGTCCAGACCTGCAACTTTTCTCAGGGCCATTGAAACAAGGCTCACCCTTACCACTTTCTTCTGATAACCTTACAAGGTTGAGGGATTGATCATGACTAAGTTGAGGAAAACAACCTATATTTGTAATGACTTTTTGTTGTCTTGAACCTGGACTCAAATCACAGAAGATCCCCTCAGATTGATCCCTTACTAGATTCATAAGCTCTGTCTCTTCATCCACCTAGACATCATTCACATTTTTAACCTGGTGATTGTTAGCCCACCTTCTAGCCTTGACAAGAGTATGGAAATATCTATTGTTACCATCTCCAAGTTTGAGCCAGTCAAGTGAGACTTTTTTCTCCACTCAATCTCCTCTAATTACATCATCTCCATGAGTTCGTTCTGAATGTCAATGATCATATTTTCCACTTCAGGTGAGTAGTTTTCAGCTAAGTAGCATTGCACAAACAACAATTGAACCTAGAGTGATTGCTTTCTCTTTGTTCAGTTGGAACAACTCTAGTTGTCCCATAGTGAGGCTGCCTTTACAAACTTGGAAGAAGCTAGTGTAAAATCCAGTTCTTTATGCCCGTGGTTTCTTATTACCTCACTGAACTTCTTATCTTCATGCCAGTGAGTGAGCATTCTTGGCCATCTTCTCAGTTTTATGATTGTGTGCTCCATTGAGATAAGAAGGGGCACATGGTTTGATTTCAACCTCTTGATAACTTGTACTGGCCCATTGGGGAAAGAATCCAACCACAGTGTGTTAAGGAGCGCTCTTACCAGTCTCACATGGAGTAGACCCCTTTTGAACATCATTTGTGGACCACTGGCTCTCATGTAATCTAGATCGCATTCCAAAATGGCTTCTACAAAGTGGTGACAACTCCTTAAGTCAATAGATATGTCTCTTGTCTTCTCAGAAGGATGAATATGAGCATTAAAATCTCCTACCACCACCCAAGACATATAACACATGGATCTAGTAGTCCTCAAAATGTTCCATAACAAACGTCTCCTAGAAAGAAATGTGTTCCCATAGACAAAGGTTGCAATGACCTTGTTGTCTATAAAGTTGTGTATGAATTGTTTACACAAAATTTTTATTTCAATGTATGAAGATCTCCCTTCCAAAGAAGACAAGCCACTAGAGTAATGTTGCACCTCCACACCATGTGAACAAGAAAAGCCCAAGGTTTTGACAATACATGCAACATTTTCGCCACTCCATCTTGGTTCTGGTATTGTAGGAACAAACACTTTATATTTGTTAACTAGGTTTTTTAGTACAGTTTGGTTATCGTCTTTGCATATACGATTTATATTCCAGGTCATAATAATAATAGACTTGGTTGAGGTTGTGGGGTGTGCTCCATTGTTTTATCTTGTACTTCATCTTCAAGTTCTTGCTGATGTGATTGTTTCCTCTATTTCTAGGATGAGGTCTGTATTTGTCTGGTGGAATGGGAACTTTCGTATTCCTCAGGTGTATGCATGTTGACGTATGGTTAATAACTCTTGGGTTGACTTCAGCCATAGTGAATGTGACATTTTGGAAAGCATTGATGGGGAACAAGTCTCCCTCCACAAGGATGTCTCCTTTTAGTATTACTGATGTGTGCTTGTTATCAGATTTCTCCTTTGGTTCTGCTACTTTCTCCTTGTTAGTCTCACCTATATTTCTCTTGGTGTGCTCCTCTTTCTGGTGTGCTGACTTTGATTGCCTCTGAATGCTATTGTTAGACCTGAGATTCTTCTTCCTAACACTCCAGTCAAAGGTTGGATTGTACGCTGCTCCACATACATTATTGTCCAATACAACTTCCTCGATCTAATCTTCATTAGAGTCTTGTAGATTCTGGAATCAATTATGGTGGGTTAACCCTTCATTCTCCTCAAGAAATTCTATCTGTGTGGTTTCCTGAATAAAGGTATGGCATGTAATTCTACTGAGAAGTATTTTTGGTGGCCAACTCCTGCTGATTGATTTTGTTGCTAGTTTGTAGTATATGGATCAATATTTTCCTCCATGTTTCTAATAGGGCATTCAATTTCTGTATGACCAATCTTTCCACATGTCATGCAAATATTTGGAATATGTTCATATTGTACTTTGTATTTCCTTCCTGTAATGGATATGAACACAGTACGTGACTTTCCTGTGTTTATCTTGATTGCTAATCTCACAAATATTCCTCTTCTTTGCATTGTAGTATTGAGATTCACCTTGATGATCTAGTCAATTTTGTCTCCCACTGTGTTTATCTTGATTGCTAAGAATGTGTGCTGTGAATTGTGAAGAAAGGTGCCATCTTTGAACACATAAGTAGGATCCGAACAAGGGTCATGGACCTCCTGTGAGTGCTAGAAGGTTGTCCATTTGATGTTGTAATTGGAATTGTTTCAAGTCATTGTCTAGGTTTGTGAGGTTATAAATTCTGACTGGTTTTTAGAGAAGCCTAATCTTGTCCTTCAAAGTCAGGTATTCGATGTCCTTTGAGAGTAATTTCACCAGGACGATGAATTTCTATGGGTCTAACACGTTTAAAATCTCCCCTTCTATCAGATCAAAGACTGGCATTCCTTCTGTAGTATGATCTCTTGAGGCTTCAAAGTGGCTCCCATGTCATATTCTTTGAAATGATCATTGGTTTGTGTGTTGCCAACAACATCTCTGTAAGATACTTGAGGTCTTGAGGATTGTTCTCCTTGCCTCGAACCGTTAACCTTGTCACTGCCTTTCTCATGCTCCACCATATTGGCCTGGTTCAGGTATTGGAGCTGAGATGATGAGTCCCCCAGATTCTTAATGTCCATCGATGCATCGTGAAAGGTCTCATAGTCGCTCACTGGATCCTCATGTCATTTTTTGTAGTTAAAGGAAAACCCAATACTTTCCAGGACCACTTGGTGTGATATCTCTGATACACCTCCATCGCATGACCTGCTCACATTCATGGTATCTCCTCCCCTATCATTGTCTATGATGTCATTCCCCCCTCCATCAATCTAGTTTTTTAATGATTAAGAGGTTGAACCCCACCTCCCCCATGTTAGAAGAGTGTCCTCCTTGGTTGGGTCCTTTAGACTCAAACCCTACCATTGCATGAAAGAGCTGAACACAACCAATATATAGAGTTTATTATATTCCTATCAGTTTGTTCAATTTCAGTTACCTTGTAAACAAATTTATTGGGTGTAATAAATGAGATACATAAGCCTCTACAAAACCAATTTTGAAACATGAATAATTAACAAATTAGACTCTAAAGGCTAATCATTGGAAATAAGATCAGATTGCAATGAGTGTAACAAAACATATTAAGACACTTAACTCAAATATTTGTATCCCAAATGACATAGTTATTTGTAAGATATATGACTCAATATATCTACATGCTACAAAATAGTATCAACCATAACTTAAACTCTAAGGATTCACAAGTAAATATGTCAAAGTAAGACTTTTTACAAGAAGGGAGCTATATGTAGAAACATATAAATAATTATTGTTGATTTTATATAGTGTAATGTCAAACCATATCATCATTTCAAGATATATGGATGGAAATATCTATATTCTATTAAATAGTTATTGAGAATTAGTTAAGATTTGAGGACTTACAAATTTGAATATCAAACTAAGACTTTTCTACAAGTAGGTAGATTTATCTAGACAAGTAAAAACTAGAATGCCAAAATACAGAATCCAATATGGGTGGGTTTAAAGATTCATGTAGTGCTAGAAGGAATGCAAGTGAATGAATCCCATCTACGGGGTAAATCATTGTTCCAAAATAGGTTTCTAATATATTAGCACCATGAATTGTATATAGCATATTTGCATGAATAAAACTATTAATAAATCTTGGTCTTTTATTTTCCATTGAGGACAATTCCCCCTTCCTACCCCCCTAAATCCATGCACAACTCCTACTATGTTGGTAGGGGCTAAGGTCACTTTTTAATGTAGATCATCCAAACTTACACAAAATTACTTTCATATTGTAACATAGTCAGACCCCACCTTCTCGAGACCTCATGGGGCTGAGAAGATGAACTTCAATGTTATTGTTTCAAATGCACATCAAAGTGTGATGTTGAAGTGTCAAATCATAGCATACATGAAAAAACTACTAAACTCGTACACCAAAGGCATCAATGTGTATATTATTACGAAACCAATTTCTATAAAAGCATAATTATACATTCGAAAGAGAATTACACATATTTGAACATTTATACTAACTAGGATCTTATGCAATAGGTACAACATAAACAATTTCCCACAATAAACATTTTATGCCAAGTTGGCTCTAAACCTATAACATACAGAAACAAGAGTATCAACATCAAAGGTGTTGGTACATGGGGTAAATATTTATATATAAGGTCTCCATAACTTGAAAGGTTTCATGATATTAAAGATATTATAGAAATAACAATAGCTATTTAGAAAAATTAAGTCACCTATTTTAGTCATTTTACTCTATTATACCAAGAAAATCATAATATAAAGACTTTGACCAACTTTCCATCAGAATGGGTCTGTGAGGGCCCCCAAGGCTAAAAGTCAAGAGCTAACCCTATTTCAAAGTCAAGGACCTCCAATGACCGAAGTTGATGAGATAACCCTATTTCAAAAGTTGTATAATGAATATCTCTACATTATTTTTTCAAATGGGAAAAACATCATGTTTACACTATTATATTACATGTCAATATTTGAAAGTAAAAGAGCATACATGCATATCGTGGATTTAAAAAAGAAAAGCCATAGTCATATAATTAATAAAAATCCACACACCTAATTTAGATGTTTCCTTGCTTATCCTTCATCTTCTAGTAAAAACATCACCTTTTGGAGAACATTAATCATCATCAGAATAAGGTTCAACATGATTCTTAGTTATGAGGTCAAACTTAGGGTTTTGGTCAAACCTAGGTTCAAACAGATCATTAAGCATATTTTGATGACCTTTTACAGATTTCAGGTTTATAATTAAGGTTTGATTAAAATTTCATATCATTTTGAGGTATCATATATTTTCTATGGTTATTATGAGGATCAAAGCACAAATTACATTTTAAGGCCAACAAACACACAATTAGGTAAATTATCACCAGGGTTCACAAGGTCACAAGATTGAAACAAAAAAATAATTTGGATCAGCAGTATAGAGTCCTATTATGCTAAATGGGTGGATGTTCCCTAGGTCTAGGAGTAATTTATATCAACATTGTTTTCATTATGTAAAATGTGCACATAGTTATTGTCAAGTTTTACATATGTCATTTCAGATCTTTTTAGGCCTATATGAATCATCCACAAATTTCTAGATGCTTTTAATATAGTTTTCCATGATCTTCAAGGGGGACACATGAGATTCGGTTTGAGTTGAAGACTTAGGCTTACATGACTCACATTTAGTCATATCAACTTTCATTTGATGCATTTTGTGTCACATAGACCAACACAGTTCATAATCATGGTTCAATATTAGATTTTGGTGTCAAACAACAGAATTGGTTACTCATTTAAAGTTCAATTAAGGTTATTGGTGTAATATTGAAAACCGATTAGCAATTAAATAAAGATCTAGGATTAATGTGCACATCCAGTCACATTGAGCATAGAGTCCACCATAAGAACAGGGGAGTAATTGGATCTACATTGTATGCAAAATTACTCATTTGTCATGAAATTAGAATTATTGGAAGGATTTGATCATTATTGGTACAAGATAATCACAACAAGACATTTACTATATTAAAATTATTGAAGTATGAATAGTAGGGATTTAATAGAAATAAAATAAGATTTAGCTTTTTAAACCAATTTCACTACGTTCTTTTCATTTTTCCTACTGAAAATGACTATTTTTTTGCAATGATTTTTCAATATTAGCATTATCTAAGGCTCTTACAAGAATTACCTTTTATGATTGTTGATCTAGTGGTCCTTGGTCCTAGGATTTTTCCACGTGGCCTTTGGGTCTATGTCTTCTTTGCAACAATTGTAGGCTGACTTTATGGAAATCAAGCCATTGTTGGGCCACAGGTTGAAGGCATAAACCCTTACTAAGGCATGGGAAGAGGGCCAATCCAACTAGGTGAACCACAACCTGCCTCCACCGTTCAAAGTCTAACCTCAAACTGACCTTGCATCATCTATCCCCACTGTTGTGAGGAGGAGTTCAGGCGATCCCTTGTAATTGGGTGATAAAATTCATGGAAAAAACCAGACTATAATCCTTATTTGTGATTACATCATACATCATCCATGATATCCTGAGGGAAGGGGATGGAATTTCCAAACTGGTGTTGATGTGGTGTTGTACCTTGCCACAACATAAAGATGAGAAAAAAGGGGAAGTAAGGGCCTCGATTGCATCCAAAACAAAGAGGACAAGGCGGGAGGCTACACTTTGAGGACATAAGAAGCATTTATGTGGTGGCAAGGAGACTTGAAATAACCAGAGATAGGGTTCTCTACTTCATGGTATCCAGACTGAAAGCAAGTGGGGAGGAGATGTCGGATCTCCTTTCCTATACCATGAAAAACACAAAAAATCTTGAGGGAAGATGTTATAAATGAAAGAGCGAGAGAATGGGAGGGAGAAAATGGGTCCAAGTAGCCCATGTCGTATCAAATCTCACCTACTCTTCTTTCCCTCATGTTCCCATGATGTATATATAAAAAGACAAAGGAGGTGTCATTGATCTAGCCCCATTTTTGAGAGCATGATCTGAGGCCCCCATTGGCTGGGAAAGGGAGTAAGTTATATGACATGAGAAAGAGGGTTTTAAATGGAAGAAACAAAATTGTGCTTCTTTGTTAAACTTGTACAATTTATATCTTTTCATATGTATCTTTCTTTTAACAAATTTTTTTAATACTAACTCAAAAATTTTCCATTTTCTTATATAAATAATTGAGTTCAATTTTAAGATTTTGAGGGGTCTCAAAAATGACTCATCCAAAGTATCCAAGTATGACTAAGCATGCATTGACAACCAATATGTTTTATACCTTTTGGGTTTGACACTTTATTCCTTGGTACTGGGGGTTGTGGAATTTTACAAGAGGGTTTCAAAATGTTATGCATAGTAATGTTATGACCCCTAAGTCTGTGGATGTAGTTATTTTGAAAATTGGTTTTGCTATTCAGAAAGGATTGGTCATGAAGCTTGTTTCTCATCTACCTTTTATCTAGATGTACTTTTTTGATGTAATTATCTAATGAAAAGTATATATATATATAACTTTATATTTAAGTTATGTATATAATACCAATGTGTGTATTTTTTCGTGCAATGACATATTATGAAAAATCCCCATATACAATTGAAATATGATATTATTGCAAACTTTTAGGAGTTATTTTCAGTAGCATTTCTATTATTTTGTGAGATTTAGCACGAATACTTCTATAAGACATACCTAAGTATCGAAGAATGGATCATTTTATGATTGGATGGTTAGTTTATTTTTCAGCAAATTTTCATTAAAAGTTTGCATTTAGAACCCCCTTGAAATATTTTAGTATTAAACCCTCATGAAACCTTATTTAATTAATAAGAAGACAACACCTCTCATATTTTTAATGCATCCTTACAATATTCTTAATAAGTAACAGAGATAAATTGAAGGAGCATCATGTGAAATTGTTTATCAAGAAATATATAACATTTTATTATAAAGTGATTTATATTATAAGAGTTTCCTAGAATCATCAATAGACCGAATTGTTTATCAAGAAATATATAACATTTTATTATAAAGTGATTTATATTATAATAGGTATGTCTACACTATACTTTAGTTTTGAATATAAAATCATCGATATTACATTTATACTACAACTTGATATGATGCGAACATATTATACATTTATTGCTTATATATCTTGGCATTTAAAGTAATCAGTTGTGTCTATTCAATAATCAATTGTGTCTTAAATTCTAGTTTTTAAAGATAAATTTTCTTTATTTTTAGACTACTTTTTAGTCATATATTTAACTCCTTCTAACTCATAATGAGTGATGTATCAATTGGAGTCAAAGATAAATCCTTGTATAACCAATATTGTTCCCACACATAATTTGTTTCTTATTCTTCTTAATTCACATTCCTTTCTAAAAAAATAATACGGGATGGAGTGTCACTCTCTTTGTTTGATGTGGCTACATTCTCACTATATTAAATTACTATTTCCTATATGTCATGTGCATGGTGGATCAAAATAGGAGGTTTTCCTTATGCAACATCTAATAATTGAGACAACAATTCTTGGTTTCAATCAAGACCAAAGTTGATAGCACCCAACTCATTAGGATTGAGAAACACTCTAATCACCTATAAATTGAAAATCTCACTTTCCCTCCCTACTATTGAGTTTCACCTCCAGCTTTATTGTAAAATAAAAAAGAATTTGCAATCTATCTACCATCACTACACCTCCATTTCTTATCCCATACCATGAAGTATCATTTTTGGTGTGACCTTTGCATCATCCGCATAACTTGTAGCTTCCCATCTGTGGTGTTACCTACCTCATTGTCTTTTTATTAATTAATCACATTATCTCCGACCCTACTACTATAACTCCCCTTTGTAGATAATGTAGTTTATATCAATCCTACAAGATATGGTCACTTTCCTCATTGTCCTACTTCATATATAACTACTACTCCATCCATCTACAAAAACCATACATGTGGCCACCTCTAGATTCATCTTCCATTGAATTATAGTAGTCTACACTTACTTGGGAGTTTCCCCATTGTAGAATTCACTAGAAAATACTACATGTTGAGTACTAGAACTATTAGACTACTCCAACCCATTAAATGATACACCCGCAACATCAACCTTTATCCCTCGTAGTGAGATTTTCCATTGGCTAATTACATAAGAAGTGTGTTCCATGAATGACTTGCTTTTAATTAACTTCTTACTCATTTCAATCTCACATAGTATTTAATGGTCAATAAGGAGGAACCGAATGCATTAAAAAAATTATAAGAGAAACTCATGTAGTTTCTTATGTGAATTTATATGATATAATATCATCAAGATGAGATTGATGATCTGTTGTAGAATGTCAAACATTAGCATTAATAACTAATCCAATTCATAAAAAACCTTAGAATATATAGTAGTATATAGGTAAATATCAGTCACCACATCCCTACCTATCATCCCAAGAAGTAGTGACAAGATGTTCTAGATCATTGTAGCTAGTTTTATCCAATATTGATTATTGATTTATAGGTAGCATCTTGAAGAAAAACCAATACATCAATAGGCCCATAGTCACTCCATGCTATAACAAATATCAAATAAGTTTATCAGGTTTTATTGAAATACTTAATGCATCTAACAAAGGCACGGTGTGTGATACACTTCACCATCAATAATTTGTGTTCATTACTATTATCTATGTTTTTATGTCTATGTACCCAAGTGAACTAAGGGAACCCACACTATGTCTAAATAAATATATTGACTGAATGATTTATCCACCCCTAGGTTATTCATGGTGAATACTTAGTAATTATCACCAACTCTGACTGTAATTCCCATGATATACCTTTGAGAAAATAAACTTCTTTAATCTTCACCCAACTATAGGGTGTGGTTTTGGTGCAGATACATATTTTGAATAAGTTAGTCATTTATATGTTTTTAGGAAAATTGCATTTGTGCCTCAAGCACAGTAAATTGAAACACTTTTGTGGTCTACCTCCACCAAGAAAACTATTGTTTCATCCATGATGGCCTAGATGAAACTAAAGTCAATGTAGTTCCTTAGTTTGTAGGGTTTTAAAAACAAATCACGACTCCATCACATAATTCCCTTGATAATAATGAAGATAAGGATATCGACGATGGCCTACAATAGAGATTAGTGAAAAATTGGATTCCCAAGATTAAACCATGAAGTTGTTTCTTCTACTACATTCTTGTGAAGGCTTGAATCATGTTACACATAGCTTATTTATCTTCTTTTGTAGAGTAGTTGTATTTTTACCCATTGATAATCATTACTAAACCAACATCATCTTTGCATAAGAAATAGAGGGAGTTAAGTTACAAATTGATATCTTTAATTGACTATGATTGTGTTATAGATTAACATAACATATTCTCGATGATGTAACCTTTCTCAAGATATTGATACTCTCATTGTGTGTAAAATTACGCATCTAAAAATTGTTCTTATCCCAACTGAGTGGATGAATCATGTTCAAATGTTAATCTATTTTTATAGTTTGTTCATTATTCCTAGTATAGAACTATTACTTACATATTTTAGGAGACAAATTCTAGAAACACCTAGCCCCCACATCCATAAATTCAATGTGTTCATCCATTCATCTTCAATATGCTTCATGAATAAGGTTATAAGAACCTCTAATTACTTTGTGTTGATTTCTAATATGAATCATGGAGAAGTGTATGCAATAGAAGAGAATCATTCATCCCATGTTCAAACCAACTTCAGTTAAAAGTCTTAAGGAAATATTTGACTACTTCAATGCATGCATTTATTTCTTCTATGGTGGCTTTATAATTAAAAAGTTGTTCTATTAGCTTGGTATCTCCCAAATTGCCTATAGTCACAAGGATTTTTATTTTACTTATGATAACAAGGATGATTTTCTTGGATAATCAATAAGGTTTGATGTAAGTATACCTTTATTTCCCATACTTTTTATTTTAAGATGTGTTCCATAGTAGGAGGATAAATCTGGTCTTTTAGATTAGTCGCCATTCTCAAAATTCTGGTACAATCTTGGGACTAGGATCCAACTTTAATACATGTTAACATCTTGTACAGTGGGTTTATGCGACCCTTACTAACATTTCATGACCAAGTCATGGTTCTTTTTTATTATTTTTATCAACATGCAAATGTTATCTTCATAGGTGAGAGAGAGTTTTTCGGTGGTAGTTACTCTATTGGGGAACTCTTTTCTATATTTTATAGTATAGTTTTTTTAGCAGAAATAAGAATAGGCTGTCAGGCATTTTTTTAAGTTTTATGATAACTTAGAGATACTACATTGGGGATAGTGTAATATCCTAGGATTCAATGCATCATATGATAAAAAAATCCTCACATGTTAAAACGCCTTTATGGTTATTTGTTAAATAGGAAATTTGTGAGGTAACATATATAGATTTGGCTAGTACTAGGATGGATGATATGTTGGGAATATCTTCCAAATACATATGAGGAAAGAAAACATCATGAAGAGGTGGCAAGTGTTGGTTTCTTAGTATAGTGATCATTTATGACATGCTATTAGTTATCTAGACCTAGGGCCCTTATACATCTTCGAATGAAAAGATTTCATAATTATCTTCTATACATATTCCACCTCTCTTAAATTAAATATGATCTATGTAACAAAAGTTGTCAAATTTAGTGTCATGCATTGTTAATGGAATGCACAACCACCATATATATTGATTTATTCTTTGAAATTTATTCATTGACCAAGATATGATAAGTGATGCAGAATGTCCCTATATAGTTACTCATGTATATTCCCTTATGATTCTCAAATGTATCCTCCCTCTACCCTCTACGATTCATTGTTATAAACCACTTATAAAATTCATAAAGAATGGAACTTATTTTTCTTGGTTGGCCATATTGAATATAATTGTCAACATGTCCACCTATAATTCTATTAACAAAACTCCCTTCACTGTTAGATAGGAAGTTTGATGATTCCTCTTTAAGGGTATGCATTTTTGGTTCATTACAATAATGTAGTATAATAAAATTCATTTTGGGATGAAGTGTTGGTTTTTGAAGACTATGTGATTCTAACACCTGGGCCCACAACCTAAGGATCTAGTAGAGTTTTAGAAATGATGACTGACGCCACAGACCAACACTAGCCTTAACTTGTGTGCATTGTCCTCACTCAAGTGTAATCCATGGTTAAATTTCTAACAGGTCACCCATCCTAGTACTACTCTAGACTGAGTGCACTTAGCCACAAAGTTCTTTAGTGACAGGCTCCCTATAAAGGAGGAGTGTCTTGGTGATATTGGTAGTCCAATCATTCCTTTTAAGATCATTTTATCTGAGGAATCAAGTCATGGGATATTAGAATCTCCCCCACTTAGAATCTTTATGTTCTCATCAAGTTTCAACTACATGGAATCACAATATTTTCTCATTTCAGTGCAGAACCAGATGACCCAAGTATACCCAGCTCTCGATCACGGCTACCAGTGCAAGGGTGTCTCTATCACTAGGGATAGACCTTTCCAACATGACTGGACTGCACAACTCAAAGATTGGCATTCCACAAGTCCAAGTGAGCCCTACCTACTGGAGGGGGTCATATATTTGACACCATTTTTCACGCATGGGCCCACTTCTTAAGGCTCTAGTAGAGTTTCAAGAATGACGATTGGCCCCACAGACCACCACCAACCTTAATTGTGCACTTTGTCCTCACTCACGTGCAAGTCGTGGTCAACTTCCCAATTGGTCACCCATCGTAGTACTAATCTAGGTTGAGTACGCTTAACCATAGAGTTCTTTAGTGATGGGATTCCTAAAATGGAGGTGCACCTTGGAGATATGGGTAGTCCAATCATTCCTTTTAAAATCATTTTATTTGAGGCCTTCAAATCCTAGGACGTTATAGTGATGGACATGTAAGTTACTCCATAGTCAAAATATAAATTGTGAGGGTGTTCCAATATACAATATTAATGCACTATGCTTGATAAGTGTGGTTAAATATCAACAATGAATCCACAATGTGAGGTAAACTTTGAGACATATCTAAGCATATCATATTAATGAGGAACATGTTAGCCAACAATAGATTTTATATCCACAAATGACACATACATAACTTATATAGAGGAAATTCAACTAAGTGTTGTACATATGTGGTAATTAGAGTCCATAATCAGTATCTAGGAAATTAGTGGGTTAGACTAGAATCTAAGCTCTTCTTATTACGTCAAGCTTGATCTCTAGTTCAAACCCTAATGTCATGTAAGCAATGGCAGATCTTGGTGTACAAATTCCATGTGAAGTATGTGTAGATGAAAATTTGTTTTAAAATATTGATTATGATATAAATGGTATAAAGGTAAATGTGCATCTCTTTGTATATAATGGATCCTATGATCCATCTCTAAGGTTCTGACATGGACAACCATGTGTGGTGTCCATCTTCCACTGACACTTCCTAAGTGATAGGCCTCCACCTTCTCTCCCCTTTCCTTATATCCACCCTCCATGTACACTACCATAACATCCACTGCTTGTATAACATATATTTGATTTAATATAAAATTTAAACACGATTACAAGGACCAATTTTTGTTTTTGTCTAAGCACATGAAAACCTAACTTGACATAGAATTATCTAAAAATGCTCAGTTGGCTCATTTCAACACCTTGGTAACTAATAAGCGTTATGTTATTTAGAATAATTTCAGAAGTACTACAAACCCTTAGAATGATCCATGAACACAATAATTAAACCACAATTCATACCAATTTTAAATAGTACATGAAAGCTAGCCTCAATCGTGCAATAATGATTTGCTAGGATTGAAAAGTGAATGAACGCCTATTTGTCTTAATTCATTCCCATTGTTTCATTGTAAGATTCGAGAATAGTGTGTGCCCCTCAAATTTTGGTATGTTATTACAATTCTATATTTGAATTTAGATAGAATCTAAATATAAAATATATTAATTCTATAAGACAAATTTTAAAAGGAAGTGGATCTTTCACTCCTCATATTTGACAAGGTAAACGCACCATGTTTCTTTTGCTTTTGGTAATCCTAGATACTACATTTAATATATAAAATATAATAATTAATATTCACGTTTACTAACATGTTTATCTCCTCAATCTGTCTGACTAATAGATTCACATATATATTAGCCAATTAAATCCTAAGTTCACCATTTCATGTGATCCTTTAGTATAATTCTACACATGACTACTAGTTGAGAAATAAGGGTTCTTTTCCACTTTTCATGAATCATTTGACATATTGAGTTCAACTGCCTTGATTGAAACATTTATTGTTTTGATTCCAAATTGAATGACATTTCTTTCTCTCTAGGTGCCTCATTTGTGAGTCTTGTCTCCAAATTCCATAGTGAAATCTTCCTTACAATCTTGTAATCAAGATGAGCAAGGTTTCCCTAGGTCAATATCATCACAGACATCAAAATTTTCATGGACTACTATTTCCACCAAAATGAAACCTTCCATGAACACTTTCATTACCATTTACCTACACTTGTAATATTATATCTTTGGAATAAACATCTAGAAGCTCACCTAGGCTAGAAATCCCCAACAATCATACCATAACCCCATCTTCGAAATGTTACCTAAACAATCACACATAGGAGGTTAGGACTAGCATATCAGACCACCATGACCATTTATACAACAAATAGCACCTATGGATATCCAAGAATGTCTTGTCAATGCAAATTTTGCAGTGCTTGTGGTAGTGACTTTTCCCTCTTTTGATTGATTATCCAACACAATTGGAAACCTCTGGTAGATTTATCTCATGAAACAATAAGACCTATTACACTCATCACTATAAAATCAAATTAATTGATGAATGTTTCAAGAAACTTATTACCTCATTAATTCTTGGTTTCATCTTACATTTAGTGCCTTCTTTATAACAACTTTACAGTTGGTCATTTATGAGTTCAAGATTACCTTTTAACCAAATTTCGGCTTGTTGTACTCAAAGGGACCCAAGGAATCTTAGTCATACCTTAGATTTCTTTGCCAAGTCGACTATTTGTGGTTAAAATACAAATTAAGAACCTAAAAATGAATTTGGTTCCTTCTATATGTTGTTATTCAGTCACATTGAGTAATTGATAGATGATACCCCTACATCAATTTTTGTCTATCACACACATATTCACATTCTTTCCTTTTAGGGAAATATTTGACAACAGTTGTGGCAGCTAAAAGTATTCTCTTATTAATTATATCACATTAAATACACATATGTTCTTTGCATTATGAAATGAGATATTGTCAATTTACTAAGTTTTTCAATTAAATATATAAAATGAATTGATCACAAATAAATAATAGGAAATCATCTATACATAAAAAAATTAATTATAATCACAAATAAATAATAGGAAATCATATAGACATCAAACAAATTAGAGTAAATACTCAGTCAAAATATAAAAAATTCAAGAAATATTCTCTTTCTAATTTCAAAGGCTATTTTTGCCTCACAAATTACCATTTAAGATCTCATAATTCCTCCAATATATGTTATTATAAAATAATATTGTACATTATATGTCGGGTATGATGTCTACAATTTTTACAACATCCATAAATCACTAGGTCCTCTTCCTGCACTAGGTGGATGGATATACAAGGTGAGTAATATTTAGTGTTTAAAAGACATTTTATTTTGTTATTATTTATATTTCTCAATTTTCATAAAACTAATTAACTAGTAAATATATATGACTAACTTAGGATTAATACACCTTTGTTAGTCATGCTCGAATTTCAATATGCATCATCACTATGTGTAACAATCATAAGAATTCAGTATACATTATTCACTCATTCAAGAATCATATATCGTGCGTGTAGTTTCTCACTCTAAACGAGCTCTATTCCAGCTCTACCATGGAGCCCTCATGGGGGGAACTGGGCCTTCGCCAAAGGGTGTCATTCCCCCTTCCACAACCAACCCTATCCACCCTACCTTCCTCCTTCTCCACCCCTCCTGCTAGTCTAAGCCCTGAGGGCCACCCTGAAGTCATGGTGTCGTAGGGTACTAGAGGGGTGGCAAATGGATGGAATTATCTCAGTGTTGATATAACAGTGGGATGGAACTGGGAAAACACTTTGAGGAAGCCAACGGCTGTTCCTAGAGGCTATAAGCCAGTTCTGGTCCCTGAGGATCCAAAGGCACCTCACTTCTGGGAGGGTGATCGGCGGCCGAGGATGAAATTTTCTGCTCCGGTGCTTGAGGAGATGGATGACTTCAACAAGTATGCCATAATTGTCTAGGTGCTGGGGAAGAAGTTTCATCTGACCCAATTGTATGGGTGGATTCTTAGAATGTGGTGCCTAAAAGGGGAACTCCAGATGGCATCCATGAGCGATGGATTGTTTCTGGTCAACTTTATGAATGAGGGGGATATGAACACGTCTCTCGACAAAGGTCCATGGTTCTTTGACTCGCAACTCATGCTCACCACACAGTGGTTGCCCTAGGCTGATCTCATGAGGGTGGTGTTGACGACTACTTAATTCTGGGCTACTCTCTCAGACGTCGACCACCATTGGTCAAGAAGGGCATTAACAATCATCGGGTTCGCACTGGGGACACCTAAAGCATTTGATTTCTATGGTGGCGGCAAGATGATGGGAACCGTGTGGATGTGTGTCGAGATCCCTGTTGATAAGGACCCATCCCCGATCCTTCTGGTAGAGCTACTGAATGGGGAGGAACTTGAGATCTGGGTACATTAAGAGGTGCTACATTACCGGTGCGATGCCTGTAAGGTGTTTGGTCACCGGTCAGGGCATTTCCAGAAGGAAGGAAGGAAAGGGGACTGTGAGAAGGTTTGAGGTCATGCTTCTAGTAGAGGGCCTATCCGTAGGCGTAGGACATCTAGAGTTGGAGGTGGAGGATCACAGAGACAGAGTGTGGTGAATGATGGTGGCGGCTCATCTCAATAGGTTGGGTCAGCCCAAGAACAGGTTGTGGCCTCAACAGCCTCTGAGGGGGGTGATAATGTTGGCACCTCAGTGTAACACCCTCCCTAAGCACACACATGCACATAGAGGAAGCAACACCGAGTTATCCATAACTCATGCACTCAATGGGGCATTACATAAAACTGCATTCGTAACAACAATATAATCAAGCACACAAATTGAAAATAAGAAACATTCTCACAATTGTTCTTCCAAAAGGAACATAATGGACATCACAAGGAAAACTAACTCAACATCTCGAGATATAGTCTCTACTTTAAATATCTAAACATTTAAAACATATAGGTGAGTCTATAAACCTAAGGATCATCTTATAGTTGTCATCCCACCAGATCATATCATGTTCTATCCTTATGCTTGAGTCTTTGGGATCCACTCCGCTCTTTCTTCTCACCTACAGACATCTCATCCCCAGTCATGCATTGGAAAAATGGTTGTTAGTGTAAGTGACATGAGTATTCTAATATACATATTACTAAAGAGATAAAATGCTACAAAATATATTTGAACATTATAACAATGAAGCTAACATTAAACTTTATATAAGATCTAAAACATAAATATATCTTCTATCTTTAGATTATCTCTTATCTTTTTACTATATATTTCTCTGGAGACCTGTACTCTGGTACCTAGGTCTCATGCCCTGCACTAAGGTGCTTGGGTCACATAACTTGTACTCTGGGCCTGGGTTATGTCTTTGAATTGTCCTGCACTTGGTTCTTGAGCCACATGACTTACACAAAGGGCCTGAGTCATGTCTCTCTTATCTTAATCTCTTTTACAAAACTTATGAATGAGATTATGTATATTCTCTGAACTAAGACATCTTTTATTATGACTTTTATCTCATTGTGGCCACCATTATATAATAAGTCCTCCTCTATTAACACTGAAGTGTCCTCTATGGTGCAATGCACCCTCTGTTGATACCAAAGTATCCTCTATGGTGCAATGCACTCTCTGTTGACACCAAAGTGTCCTCTATGGTGCAACACACCCTCTATTGGCACAATGTGCCCTCTGAAATGGCGTAAACACTCCTATGAATTGGCACAAGATCCCTCTGATTCGTCTTGGGACTCTTTGAATGAGGACTTATTATATAATGTGTTATGTGAAAGTTACGAGTAAATTATCTTAAGTCTAAGTTCACTAAATTCTAATTCTGAACTTATCTGAAACTGAATATTGAGTACTAAACACGTATAGAACTCTAAATCTGAATCTTTGGTCATAAATTTTGAACTGAATCTACATATGAATATGAATAATCTCAATTAAAAATTGAGATTGGGTCTAAAACCCTTATCATGTATCTTTAACAAATATATGGCTACCCACATATTGAGTTAATCTAAATCTGAATCTAAAGTTGATATTCTAATTATCTGGATAAATCTTAAGCTAATACTTTGATTTACTAGAATAACTTGATTAAGTTTCGATACTAGATATATGACAACTTAAGTATCAAATATTAAAAAAAAGTGATTGCTGACAAGGTGACTCAATCTCTGTAAGATCTCACTAAGTCTGATCTTAATGCATTCATATGAGCTTAAATCTTAAAGCATTTTGTTCTCATATTCTTGAAAACCTCTAGAGGGGGGGTGAATAGAGTTTTATAGATAATTTAACAATTAATTAACTCAAGCAACCACAAAGAAAGATTGGACAAGGAGACACAAGGGTTTAGAGTGGTTCCTAGCCTTAGCAAATACTAAGGTAGTCAGTCCACTACCCGGTTGCTTACCCAACCGGGATTTGAAAAGAAATCTATTTTATTACCTCGCAAGGACTTTACATAAAATACAATTTCTTTTCCCAAACCCTTCAAGCAGCCTTCACCTAGAAGTAATCGCCCAACCTTGAAGCAGCCTTCCCTTGAAGTAGATGCACCAACACCCGTTGCACCAGCCTTCTGAAGTAGCTTCCCATGCGATAGCCTTCTTGAAGTAGCTTGAAGTCCCCTTCTCCACCTGAGAAGTCAACCCTCTCCAATCCGCAGCCTCCAACCCTAGGAGTAGCAAGGAGAGTACAAAAGATAACAAGGAATAAGAAAGAAAACGGAAATTACAACTTATCCTTTTAGCACAAGGCTTGATTTGCCTATATCAAGCGTGTAGATCTCCTAACCAATGTGTATGACAATGTGATTGTAGTGGATAGGAGATACTAGCCTATAGGACACGAAATGGGAGCAATAGGAATGAATGGCAAGTGTTGGAATTGCTCTATTGCTCTAAAACAGATTGCAAGTGTGTATTCAAGCTCAAGTATAGCACTAGTATATCTTAGATCTTCTTTGGTGACCTAAGGCATGTCCTATTTATAGGAATGACCTATGTATGCTTAAGGACGTTCTAGACAACTTCTAGGGGGTTCCTAGTGCTTAACTAGCCGTTAGGAATAAGTTAGGCGCATTAGCAACGGCTAGTTAATTAATTCTGCAGTTGCTGTCAGAGACCATCTCGGTCGAGGACTTGTCGACCGAGATGCCCAGTCGGTCGAGGATTCGTCGACCGACAGGCTCTCTGGATTAACGTTTATTTGCAACTGTCAACTGCTGTGTCTAACGGCTACTTTTGGTCAATCTCGGTCGAGAAGTTTGTCGACCGAGAGTGTCTCGGTCGAGGAGTGTGGTCGACCGAGATTGACTCTGTTTCAATCTTATAATTAAACCACTAAGTGTGTTTATGAGTGTGCATAATGTGATCCTTTTGGAAGGGATGACTTGTCTAACTATGGTGTGTAGCTAGGGAAGATCTAACGCTTGATTTACATGCAATCTAAGTACTTGTACATTATATAACTGTACAAGTTTTTACAATAATGATTACATTGCATGAAAGTAAATATGTAAGCTCGTGATTTCCCTAGTTGCTTTGTCATCCACCATAATCCTGCACACTCAAGTAGCTCGTTAGAATAATAAGAATGAAATGTTTGTCATCATCGAAACAAAGGGATTTATCATAATGTCCAATTTATCCAACAATCTCCCCCTTTTTGAAGATGACAAACATTTCCTAAAATATGAAAGACGGAAATATAAAGCATGTGAGTTTCATACCTGAAGATTACCTTTTGTAGCCATTCTTGTTTTACAAGTGTGAGTGCTGGCAATCAAGATGAAACTCATTTATATTTATATTTTTGATTTTATATTCTTTCTCCCCCTTTGTCATTTCAAAAAGATATCCAATTTGAATATTTTATTTTCTTTTCCCCCTCCTTAAATAGATATCCTTTTAGAAACATGGATTTATGTCTGATTTATCCACTATTTGTTTCTCAATCATTTGCAAAGGATATTAAGCCTTGAAATGATATGAGATTCCCTTAAGCTTATGATGAATGTATATTTATCTCTCATCTATCAAGGGATGTTAAGCCCTAAATTAAATGAGAATCCTTTAATATTAGAGTACATGAAAATGTCTCCAACCAAATGCAAGGGATGTTAAGCCCTGGTTTGTTTAGAGAGTTCCTTTAAGTACAAAATATATCATTTTTATAAAATTCATAGATTGCTTCATAACCAAGAGTAAAAATACTAGGTTCATAACAATCTTCAAATGATGTTTACAATGTTTTTCTAAGCTTCTTAATTAATAAAACCAATTTGTTTTTAGAAGCTCCCCCTTAATCTTACAATTTAAGCAATTTAATGCTTTTAAGGTCACAAATAATTTTAAATGTTGATTTTGACCTTTATTAAAAGTATACTAAGATTAAAATCAATAAATTGATGTCCAAAAAAGCATTTTTTCAAAGCTTATTTTAGGTCGCCCTTGACTACGACCATGGCGCCCCTTGGCTAAGTTTTGTTTTAACCAAGAGGCAAATTCTGCAGATAGCTATAAATATCAATTTGAAGCATATTAAGATATACCCATTATAAGAACTTAATATGAGCGTCATAGTGAAGTCTTTGACCTAGATTTTTCTAGAAAGCATGTTTTACATTTATTGTAAATGATGTTTCATATGGTTATGGGTACAGAAATATTAAATCCCATTTCTTCTTATACCCTTATCGTAATATCCTTTTAGAAACATATATTTTGAGAGCAAGATTAATATCTTTAAAGTCAAAATATTTGCTTTTGATTTCTTAGAACAAGCAAATAGATAAAACAATAATATTTTGTTCTAAGAGACATCGTTTGGCTTGGCATAGCAACATCTTGATCACAAGTTGTGTCCACAATTATTATCTATTATGTCAAGATGCTTTTATGATATATACAATTATAATGATCATTCAATATTTTTATATATGAATCAAAGCATAATGAAGCATGTTAAGTGATACTTAATATGAAAACATCTTCTTAACAATGAAGGCATGATTAATATCTCAATTTCTTATAGATACTTATTGAGAAATTCTTCATTTTATTTCAAACCTTAAAGTTCTATGTAGCATAGCATCATTTTTATGAGTTGAATGATAAAATAGTGAAAGCATACCCATGATGCAATGATAGAACCATAATTATTTCATGAGATACAGTAATTGTAATCATGTCATAACACATGATTTCTATATAGATAGACCAGGAGATACTTTAGAAAATCATGTGAAATAGTTAATTCTAAACATGATGATATCAAAAAGATCTTCAACTAGTTTTGCATGTAAAATAACAAATAGATGGCACATAGATCCGTCAAAAGATTATTCAGCAATTTTACTGTAGATTTCCAATTTGAGTACGTATATGTGAAATGCATTTGTGCCATTTAGTTTTATCATTTGTGCAGATATCTTCATATGAACTGAATCACAATGATAAAGAACAATGACTATTCATGGTTTGCATACATGAATCAAGAAATACTTAGGATAATCTATGTGAAACAGTAATTTCCTTAGTTTTAAACTAACATGATTCATTTTCAAATCAATTTGATGATAGTCCAAATGAATCTTATTCATGTTTCATGAGTTTTCAGTTTTAAGACAAACTATGAACATGCTTAATAAACTTTCTTAACTAAGGAGGAAAGTTTGTTCAAAGATCAGTCTTCATATATTATTTTTGCAATATGTTTAAAGATTTTATATGCATGATGTAGAGAGATCAATATGATTTGATTCAAAATATTTCCTGCAATTTAATCTTGATCAAACATTTACAACAAATTGATAGCAACAATAGATACAGCAGAACTTGAAGACAGTAATCTGCTCGGTCGACTATTGCTCGACCGAAAGTGTTCTCGGTCGAATAGTTTCTCGACCGAGAAAGTTTCTGTATTGTTTCTGAAATGTGTTTCAGTAATAGTTTTCAAGTGAAATTTATATTATTTTAATTCAATTATGCAATTTGAAAGTTTAGTTTAATTTAGATCAAGATAACCTTTAAATCAAATCTTTTAAGTTTCGATTTATTATCCCTACATGTTAAGTTGAGATAGACATAAAGATATGCAAATTAAAGGCTTTGGTCATATCTCAACTTAGTCTAATCGAGTCAATTTGGGGATTTTGGAACCCATACCAACTCAACATCCTTTTTCTTGTATGGGCAGGAGAAGGAGTAATGTCCAAGACGTAAACAATAGTGGCAACATATAGAATCAACCTCATATCTCTTTCTATGATTTTGGTCTAGGTTGTTCTTTTGTACAAATGTATATTTGCCTCTATGTACATTCATTGATTGACTCGCTTGTGTCCTTCTCCAACTAGGTTCTTGATGAGATTTACCTTTAGGCTTATAACCTAGTCCACTCCTTCCAATTTGTCGATAAGGATTATCTAGAATTTGGTCAAGAATGCCATTGTTATTCAAACTACGAACTTGTTGTTGTAGCTTGGCTATCTCATCCATTCTTTTCTTGATGTCTAGTTTTGCTTGATCTAGATTTGATGATAAAGAATTCCTTTCTTTTACTATATTGTCATAATCTAGATGTGTACACAAAACAGGTTGTTTTTTAATATCATTTAACTTTGCAAGCAGTTCAGCTTTTTCTTGACATAGAAGATCATAATTTGTTTCTAGAGTGAAAATCTTCACCTCACTACTACTTTGAGATGATTTTAGAGTACGATTTTCAGAAACAATGCTATCTTTTTCAAAACTAAGAGTATTCAATTTGGCATATAAATCGTCATTTTCAGATGTAAGAGCAAGAAGTCTAGCATTTAGATCATCATTTTCTTTACTAGATTTCTTTAACTTCTTTTTGCATTCAACATATTTATTATGTGTTTCTTCAATGATAGCAACTAACTCTTCCTTAGGTAAATCAAGCAAGCTTACCTCTTCTTCTTCTTCCTCACTTATTGTAGCAACGAAACATTCTTTATGTGTATCTTCTTTCTTTGACCTCCATGGACATCTAGACGTAGAGTGCTTTGTTCCTAAGCACCAATTGCAACTTGTCGAACATTGGTCCATGCTCCTTTTCTTGTGGTTGTAGTCACCTCCTCCTTTTATCTCTTCAAGACCTTGTTAGGGCTCCTTGAAGCCTGCTCTGATACCAATTGAAAACCTCTAGAGGGGGGGTGAATAGAGTTTTATAGATAATTTAACAATTAATTAACTCAAGCAACCACAAAGAAAGATTGGACAAGGAGACACAAGGGTTTAGAGTGGTTCCTAGCCTTAGCAAATACTAAGGTAGTCAGTCCACTACCCGGTTGCTTACCCAACCGGGATTTGAAAAGAAATCTATTTTATTACCTCGCAAGGACTTTACATAAAATACAATTTCTTTTCCCAAACCCTTCAAGCAGCCTTCACCTAGAAGTAATCGCCCAACCTTGAAGCAGCCTTCCCTTGAAGTAGATGCACCAACACCCGTTGCACCAGCCTTCTGAAGTAGCTTCCCATGCGATAGCCTTCTTGAAGTAGCTTGAAGTCCCCTTCTCCACCTGAGAAGTCAACCCTCTCCAATCCGCAGCCTCCAACCCTAGGAGTAGCAAGGAGAGTACAAAAGATAACAAGGAATAAGAAAGAAAACGGAAATTACAACTTATCCTTTTAGCACAAGGCTTGATTTGCCTATATCAAGCGTGTAGATCTCCTAACCAATGTGTATGACAATGTGATTGTAGTGGATAGGAGATACTAGCCTATAGGACACGAAATGGGAGCAATAGGAATGAATGGCAAGTGTTGGAATTGCTCTATTGCTCTAAAACAGATTGCAAGTGTGTATTCAAGCTCAAGTATAGCACTAGTATATCTTAGATCTTCTTTGGTGACCTAAGGCATGTCCTATTTATAGGAATGACCTATGTATGCTTAAGGACGTTCTAGACAACTTCTAGGGGGTTCCTAGTGCTTAACTAGCCGTTAGGAATAAGTTAGGCGCATTAGCAACGGCTAGTTAATTAATTCTGCAGTTGCTGTCAGAGACCATCTCGGTCGAGGACTTGTCGACCGAGATGCCCAGTCGGTCGAGGATTCGTCGACCGACAGGCTCTCTGGATTAACGTTTATTTGCAACTGTCAACTGCTGTGTCTAACGGCTACTTTTGGTCAATCTCGGTCGAGAAGTTTGTCGACCGAGAGTGTCTCGGTCGAGGAGTGTGGTCGACCGAGATTGACTCTGTTTCAATCTTATAATTAAACCACTAAGTGTGTTTATGAGTGTGCATAATGTGATCCTTTTGGAAGGGATGACTTGTCTAACTATGGTGTGTAGCTAGGGAAGATCTAACGCTTGATTTACATGCAATCTAAGTACTTGTACATTATATAACTGTACAAGTTTTTACAATAATGATTACATTGCATGAAAGTAAATATGTAAGCTCGTGATTTCCCTAGTTGCTTTGTCATCCACCATAATCCTGCACACTCAAGTAGCTCGTTAGAATAATAAGAATGAAATGTTTGTCATCATCGAAACAAAGGGATTTATCATAATGTCCAATTTATCCAACAATCTCCCCCTTTTTGAAGATGACAAACATTTCCTAAAATATGAAAGACGGAAATATAAAGCATGTGAGTTTCATACCTGAAGATTACCTTTTGTAGCCATTCTTGTTTTACAAGTGTGAGTGCTGGCAATCAAGATGAAACTCATTTATATTTATATTTTTGATTTTATATTCTTTCTCCCCCTTTGTCATTTCAAAAAGATATCCAATTTGAATATTTTATTTTCTTTTCCCCCTCCTTAAATAGATATCCTTTTAGAAACATGGATTTATGTCTGATTTATCCACTATTTGTTTCTCAATCATTTGCAAAGGATATTAAGCCTTGAAATGATATGAGATTCCCTTAAGCTTATGATGAATGTATATTTATCTCTCATCTATCAAGGGATGTTAAGCCCTAAATTAAATGAGAATCCTTTAATATTAGAGTACATGAAAATGTCTCCAACCAAATGCAAGGGATGTTAAGCCCTGGTTTGTTTAGAGAGTTCCTTTAAGTACAAAATATATCATTTTTATAAAATTCATAGATTGCTTCATAATCAAGAGTAAAAATACTAGGTTCATAACAATCTTCAAATGATGTTTACAATGTTTTTCTAAGCTTCTTAATTAATAAAACCAATTTGTTTTTAGAAGCTCCCCCTTAATCTTACAATTTAAGCAATTTAATGCTTTTAAGGTCACAACTAATTTTAAATGTTGATTTTGACCTTTATTAAAAGTATACTAAGATTAAAATCAATAAATTGATGTCCAAAAAAGCATTTTTTCAAAGCTTATTTTAGGTCGCCCTTGACTACGACCATGGCGCCCCTTGGCTAAGTTTTGTTTTAACCAAGAGGCAAATTCTGCAGATAGCTATAAATATCAATTTGAAGCATATTAAGATATACCCATTATAAGAACTTAATATGAGCGTCATAGTGAAGTCTTTGACCTAGATTTTTCTAGAAAGCATGTTTTACATTTATTGTAAATGATGTTTCATATGGTTATGGGTACAGAAATATTAAATCCCATTTCTTCTTATACCCTTATCGTAATATCCTTTTAGAAACATATATTTTGAGAGAAAGATTAATATCTTTAAAGTCAAAATATTTGCTTTTGATTTCTTAGAACAAGCAAATAGATAAAACAATAATATTTTGTTCTAAGAGACATCGTTTGGCTTGGCATAGCAACATCTTGATCACAAGTTGTGTCCACAATTATTATCTATTATGTCAAGATGCTTTTATGATATATACAATTATAATGATCATTCAATATTTTTATATATGAATCAAAGCATAATGAAGCATGTTAAGTGATACTTAATATGAAAACATCTTCTTAACAATGAAGGCATGATTAATATCTCAATTTCTTATAGATACTTATTGAGAAATTCTTCATTTTATTTCAAACCTTAAAGTTCTATGTAGCATAGCATCATTTTTATGAGTTGAATGATAAAATAGTGAAAGCATACCCATGATGCAATGATAGAACCATAATTATTTCATGAGATACAGTAATTGTAATCATGTCATAACACATGATTTCTATATAGATAGACCAGGAGATACTTTAGAAAATCATGTGAAATAGTTAATTCTAAACATGATGATATCAAAAAGATCTTCAACTAGTTTTGCATGTAAAATAACAAATAGATGGCACATAGATCCGTCAAAAGATTATTCAGCAATTTTACTGTAGATTTCCAATTTGAGTACGTATATGTGAAATGCATTTGTGCCATTTAGTTTTATCATTTGTGCAGATATCTTCATATGAACTGAATCACAATGATAAAGAACAATGACTATTCATGGTTTGCATACATGAATCAAGAAATACTTAGGATAATCTATGTGAAACAGTAATTTCCTTAGTTTTAAACTAACATGATTCATTTTCAAATCAATTTGATGATAGTCCAAATGAATCTTATTCATGTTTCATGAGTTTTCAGTTTTAAGACAAACTATGAACATGCTTAATAAACTTTCTTAACTAAGGAGGAAAGTTTGTTCAAAGATCAGTCTTCATATATTATTTTTGCAATATGTTTAAAGATTTTATATGCATGATGTAGAGAGATCAATATGATTTGATTCAAAATATTTCCTGCAATTTAATCTTGATCAAACATTTACAACAAATTGATAGCAACAATAGATACAGCAGAACTTGAAGACAGTAATCTGCTCGGTCGACTATTGCTCGACCGAAAGTGTTCTCGGTCGAATAGTTTCTCGACCGAGAAAGTTTCTGTATTGTTTCTGAAATGTGTTTCAGTAATAGTTTTCAAGTGAAATTTATATTATTTTAATTCAATTATGCAATTTGAAAGTTTAGTTTAATTTAGATCAAGATAACCTTTAAATCAAATCTTTTAAGTTTCGATTTATTATCCCTACATGTTAAGTTGAGATAGACATAAAGATATGCAAATTAAAGGCTTTGGTCATATCTCAACTTAGTCTAATCGAGTCAATTTGGGGATTTTGGAACCCATACCAACTCAACATCCTTTTTCTTGTATGGGCAGGAGAAGGAGTAATGTCCAAGACGTAAACAATAGTGGCAACATATAGAATCAACCTCATATCTCTTTCTATGATTTTGGTCTAGGTTGTTCTTTTGTACAAATGTATATTTGCCTCTATGTACATTCATTGATTGACTCGCTTGTGTCCTTCTCCAACTAGGTTCTTGATGAGATTTACCTTTAGGCTTATAACCTAGTCCACTCCTTCCAATTTGTCGATAAGGATTATCTAGAATTTGGTCAAGAATGCCATTGTTATTCAAACTACGAACTTGTTGTTGTAGCTTGGCTATCTCATCCATTCTTTTCTTGATGTCTAGTTTTGCTTGATCTAGATTTGATGATAAAGAATTCCTTTCTTTTACTATATTGTCATAA
Organism: Alisma plantago-aquatica; assembly: GCA_963693085.1. Taxonomy (NCBI): domain Eukaryota; kingdom Viridiplantae; phylum Streptophyta; class Magnoliopsida; order Alismatales; family Alismataceae; genus Alisma; species Alisma plantago-aquatica. Next base: position 1,350,714,761 of record OY856412.1, read on the forward strand.
TCTAGATGTGTACACAAAACAGGTTGTTTTTTAATATCATTTAACTTTGCAAGCAGTTCAGCTTTTTCTTGACATAGAAGATCATAATTTGTTTCTAGAGTGAAAATCTTCACCTCACTACTACTTTGAGATGATTTTAGAGTACGATTTTCAGAAACAATGCTATCTTTTTCAAAACTAAGAGTATTCAATTTGGCATATAAATCGTCATTTTCAGATGTAAGAGCAAGAAGTCTAGCATTTAGATCATCATTTTCTTTACTAGATTTCTTTAACTTCTTTTTGCATTCAACATATTTATTATGTGTTTCTTCAATGATAGCAACTAACTCTTCCTTAGGTAAATCAAGCAAGCTTACCTCTTCTTCTTCTTCCTCACTTATTGTAGCAACGAAACATTCTTTATGTGTATCTTCTTTCTTTGACCTCCATGGACATCTAGACGTAGAGTGCTTTGTTCCTAAGCACCAATTGCAACTTGTCGAACATTGGTCCATGCTCCTTTTCTTGTGGTTGTAGTCACCTCCTCCTTTTATCTCTTCAAGACCTTGTTAGGGCTCCTTGAAGCCTGCTCTGATACCAATTGAAAACCTCTAGAGGGGGGGTGAATAGAGTTTTATAGATAATTTAACAATTAATTAACTCAAGCAACCACAAAGAAAGATTGGACAAGGAGACACAAGGGTTTAGAGTGGTTCCTAGCCTTAGCAAATACTAAGGTAGTCAGTCCACTACCCGGTTGCTTACCCAACCGGGATTTGAAAAGAAATCTATTTTATTACCTCGCAAGGACTTTACATAAAATACAATTTCTTTTCCCAAACCCTTCAAGCAGCCTTCACCTAGAAGTAATCGCCCAACCTTGAAGCAGCCTTCCCTTGAAGTAGATGCACCAACACCCGTTGCACCAGCCTTCTGAAGTAGCTTCCCGTGCGATAGCCTTCTTGAAGTAGCTTGAAGTCCCCTTCTCCACCTGAGAAGTCAACCCTCTCCAATCCGCAGCCTCCAACCCTAGGAGTAGCAAGGAGAGTACAAAAGATAACAAGGAATAAGAAAGAAAACGGAAATTACAACTTATCCTTTTAGCACAAGGCTTGATTTGCCTATATCAAGCGTGTAGATCTCCTAACCAATGTGTATGACAATGTGATTGTAGTGGATAGGAGATACTAGCCTATAGGACACGAAATGGGAGCAATAGGAATGAATGGCAAGTGTTGGAATTGCTCTATTGCTCTAAAACAGATTGCAAGTGTGTATTCAAGCTCAAGTATAGCACTAGTATATCTTAGATCTTCTTTGGTGACCTAAGGCATGTCCTATTTATAGGAATGACCTATGTATGCTTAAGGACGTTCTAGACAACTTCTAGGGGGTTCCTAGTGCTTAACTAGCCGTTAGGAATAAGTTAGGCGCATTAGCAACGGCTAGTTAATTAATTCTGCAGTTGTTGTCAGAGACCATCTCGGTCGAGGACTTGTCGACTGAGATGCCCAGTCGGTCGAGGATTCGTCGACCGACAGGCTCTCTGGATTAACGTTTATTTGCAACTGTCAACTGCTGTGTCTAACGGCTACTTTTGGTCAATCTCGGTCGAGAAGTTTGTCGACCGAGAGTGTCTCGGTCGAGGAGTGTGGACGACCGAGATTGACTCTGTTTCAATCTTATAATTAAACCACTAAGTGTGTTTATGAGTGTGCATAATGTGATCCTTTTGGAAGGGATGACTTGTTTAACTATGGTGTGTAGCTAGGGAAGATCTAACGCTTGATTTACATGCAATCTAAGTACTTGTACATTATATAACTGTACAAGTTTTTACAATAATGATTACATTGCATGAAAGTAAATATGTAAGCTCGTGATTTCCCTAGTTGCTTTGTCATCCACCATAATCCTGCACACTCAAGTAGCTCGTTAGAATAATAAGAATGAAATGTTTGTCATCATCGAAATAAAGGGATTTATCATAATGTCCAATTTATCCAACAATTCTTACTCTTATGACTCAAATCAAGAATCTTAATAAAATATCATGTTGGAACTTAATCATGACTTTAATATATCTTATAAACTTATCATGGACCAAATTCTTTATACATCTTGATCTTAATAAAACATCTATCTTCAAAACTTGATTACTTCTTAATATGCTCACAACTTATATTATGATATTTTACTTAACTCTTATATCTTAATCATTCTAAGAAATCAACATAAATTATTAATTCTCATTTCTATATCTAAATAAGGAAAGTTAATTGCATATATCTACTTGAAATGTTACATATGTTGTTATATCACATAATCATGGAAGTATGACATCCTTACTTGTATATCTTATCTGGCAGTCTTATCCATTAATATGAATGATTTTAAAGAAATCTTATACGAACATGATCCTTAAATTTTCTCATGCAACCTGGTTCATGAATCCTAATAATTCTAAGAAATCTAAATAGCATACCTCAACTTCAGATATTGGGTATATGTGAGAACATAATAATGTTTGAAAACTTTACTTGCATATCTTACTTAAAATCTAGAACATTAGAACACATTAAACATAACGTCTTGTCTGAGAAACGTAAACATTTTGAGCTTAATAAATATATACTCATGGGCATGAACCACTTACCTAATGTAATAGGAGGAAAATTTATCGATAGGTCTTCTAGATCATTAGTCTCTTAATTAACCTAAAATAGTAGCCCAACGTTTCTTAATTAGGATTACATTCCTCATTTCATTAATTTTGATGCTTTGTGAAAATAAATCCGAATCAGACACTAAAATTTATCCCATTATCTAGCTCTTAAAAAAGCTGATCGGAAACCAAATAAGGGTCGCTCATGAGAATGATTTCTACGAATGATCTAAGGTCATGCTATAGTTGCCAATCAGATACGAGAGGACTCAATTAAAAGTAGTTTCATTAAAATATGTCTGGTATTGCCGGAGTGCTTATATTTTCTTCAATCATTACGTTGACTTTAGCCCAATACAGAGCAAGGAAGTAAATAAAAAAAAGAATTGGAAGGACCATGGCCGACTGTGTTAGAGTAAACTAGAAACTTAATATCATCCACGCCATTGTGACATGAAGTCAACATATAGTGAGAGAACATGTTGTAAACCTTTTTCATTTTTGTATTAAACATTCAGAAGAAAAATGACAAAAGAGAAGGATCTCAATCCTTAAAATACAATTGAGAAACTAGAGAAATCCATGTCAATGAGCCTCTCCACCGCATTGGAAGAAAATCAAGTTCCAGTTCTAGTTTCAAGTGAAGAAACTAAGACGCAGGTGTATACCTCCCCATCTATTGAACATGGAGGGCAACCAAAACTATTAATACACCCATTATGGCTCCTTGCCAGCAACTATGAAGATGTCGTACGATTCACATTAAAATGGAGCACTGAATTGAATATGAAAAATCATTATAGAAATATTGAAAACTAGAACTACGACTATACTTAGATTCGATGAGGTCAAATGTACTTATCTCAATGAACTCCACAAGGAAACTCACGGTCAATAAGACCATGCAAATACCGTCAACACCGGTGAAGTGCAAGAATTGGTGGTCTCCCGACATGGCTCAAACGTGGCGTACAGAATCATAAGGAAAGTGATGAGGATGAATCAAGGATGCTTAGTGAGGGATTAAATTGACAAAGGTGGCTTTTACCTCAGATGGGACTTGCCTTTGCTGGAGATGACGACAATCTCTATGGCAGATCTTTGAGGACACTCGAACAAAATTAATGGCATGTGGGGTTTTCTTGCAGTCCGACCAAAGCTTCAGGAGCTATCATTCGACGTCGTGATGACCTGGTACCCAGTTTGTGAGCTTAGTTAGGCAAGGGAAGAGACTCTAAAATTGGATGTTTCTTATATTCTAAGATCTAGGGTTTGAGCAAGGGGGTTCATACATTGCAGATTAATCTAGCAACGTCAACAATGAATTTCATTTGGGAAACAAATAGCCACACGAGGAGTAAATCTTTGGCCAATCAGGAAATAGGAGTCCAGTCCCAGGAGGACTGCGGTTTAAGGAGGGAATGGTCTGGGTGAATCGATATTATAGGCCCCAAAATCTGACGGCCTAAATAAAATCTAATTCCAAGAAAATCATCAAAAAAAAGAGGGAAAATCTAATTCTTTGCCATTATTTAGAGGAAATCATTTGACTAATCAAACTAATCCTAAAAAAAGTCAATTTTTTTCCACCTCTCTCATTCGGGTGGTAGAATAATCTAGAATGATTACTTTTCTATTTATATTATTGAATTAATTACTATGATTAACACACGATTAAGCTTAAATATTACATAACTAATTATTCAAAAATCATTAAACCCTAAAATTTTGAGTGTTAACTCATTAACATGTTATCTCTTAATGGAGAAATTCTAGTTTAATTTTGTAATCAAAATTAGGCATATTGACTCATTTATAGTGATGACTATGAATATTATGTACTTTAGAAATTATATTTAAGTACCAAAAAAAGAGGATGTTACACTCAGTGACACCAGACCTTGAGGAATGGGCCATTATGGCAGATGCTATTGAAACAAAGACAGCAATGAGGTCTATAGAAGTTGGGGATTCCCCTTATGATAAGGTGGTGAACCAGAAAGACAAGCAGATGATGAGGATGGTGGAAGAAGAACCGTTGGACACCTCTAATCCATTCTCGATTTTAGATGACATGGGTGAGGAGTGTAACCGTGTCCCTCTCACCCGCAGTGCTCTGTGAGGTAGGCCAAGAGGTGGACAATCTAGCAGAGGCAGAAGGGGTAAATACACTCGAGGATGGGTGGAGTGTCCAGCTCCATCATATGAAGGTCTTAGCCTGGAATGTGTGGGGTCCTTCCCTGCCACACAAATAGAGAAAGGCCAACGAGCTAATAAGAGATCTAGATATTTCTATTGTTGTTTGTCTAGAGACCCAAATCAAAAGGGAGAGTAAGGAGAAGATGAAAGGACTATTTCTGAATGGTTGGGAGTTCACTTCTAATCATGAACAGATTGAAGGCAGTCATATTGTTGTGGGGTGGAATCCCAACATTTGGGTCATCCAACCAATCCATGCTATGGACCAAATGGTCACTCTGAGCTTCATTAATAGAGGGGGGTTCCAATGTGTCATCTCAGCCACCTATGGTTTGAGCGTTGAAGGTTGTCACAGGAGGGTGTGGGAGGTGTTGGCTTGTTCTAATCAACAAGCTCTTCCACTGTTGGTGATTGGGGATTTCAATCAAATTCAACAGTCTAGGGAGAAAGTTCGGGGGCTGATGGTGCCTAACTCAATTTGAAAAGATTTAACGAGGTGATTAATACGACCAATTTGATGGAGGTCAACATGAGGGGTGGTCTCACCACCTAGCATAACAAAAGAAATCTGTCGAAGAGAATTTCAAGTAACCTTGACCAGGGGTTGGTTAATTCAACTTAGCTCGATGTCTACCCGAATGTTGCTATCCAACTTGGTGCACATCCAAATAGTAACCATGCATGGATGTTAATGGAGTTGTGCTCTTATAAGTTTGATTTGCATCCGTTCTGATTCCTTAATCATTGGATCAAATGGCCTTCATTCTTGATTGTGGTTGCGGGTGCTTGGAACATGAGAACTGAGGGTAATCCTAATTTTAGAATTATGGATAAACTGAAGAATACAAAGATCGGGCTAAAGGAGTGGTGTAGGAGCTGGATTGATATCCCTAACCTGATTAAGGAGGCTAAGGCTAATTTTGACGCTACGACGTTGGATTTGAGAATGAATCCTTCCTATCCCAAGATGATAGAATGTGAAAAGTTTACTACTGAGAATTTACTTCAGTTGGAGAAGGCAGAGGAGGTATATCTTTGGTAGAGAAAAAAATGAGGTGGATTAGGGATGGTGACCATAATTCCAAGGTTTACTATACAACGATCAAGAGGAATGAGATGCATGACCCCATTAATGCTCTGATTGATACTAACGGTGATGTGGGGGATGAACCAGCTCATGTGGCAGATCATGAGGTGACGTTTTTCAAGAAGCTTTACAATCAAGACCCTCTTCCTGAGGTAGCTTTCCCCATGCTCCCTGCCTCTAAGATTACAGTGGAAATGAATAGGTTATTGCTGAAATTGGTGATTGATGAAGAAATCAAGGAGGTTGTCTTCTCCGTTGGTGCTTCCAAAGCACAAGGACCTGACGAGTTTAATGGAAAGTTCTTCCAGACTTGTTTGGATATAGTTAAAGACAATATTGGGATAGCGGTCAGATGGTTTATGGTGGGTGGGTGTATGCTTAGGCAAGCCAATCAAGCGTTCGTTAGGGTTATTCCCAAGAGGAATGTTGCTTCTTCTATGAATGATTTCAGGCCTATAGCTTGCTGCTCTGTCATATATAAGATAATATCAAAACTTTTGGTGACAAGACTAAAAGTTATCCTCCCTCAAGTTGTCTCCAATGCCCAAGGTGTGTATGTGGTGGGCCGGTCCATTTCTGATAATGCTCTTCTAGCTGTTGAGTTCCTGTTTGATTTCAATGTGAGGAGATCTACTAGGAAGGTTTGTCTCAAGCTAGATATCACTAAGGCGTATGACCACCTTAGATGGCCTACTTTATGGATGATTATGAGGTTGGTCAGGTTTAGTGAAAGATGGATCTCTATTATGCATTAGTGTATTGAGACTATGTATTTTTCTATTATGATCAATGGAATTCCTAAAAGGATTTTCTCTGGTACCAATTGCTTGAGGTAGGGTGTCCCATTGTCACCTCTTCTCTTCACTTTGTCCATGGAGGGGTTGATGTTTTTGATCTACGAGGCTGTCAGTCTTGGCACCATGAAACCATATAAAGTTTAGGGGGTTAAGGTGCTTCCCCATATGATATTTGTCGATGACGTTCTGATGTTCGTGTTTGGGTATGTTAAATACGTGAAAGGTTGCCCGTACTGTGCTGGACTATTTTGGTAAACTCACTGGCCTTTTCATAAGTGCCATCAAATCTAAGGCGTTCTTCTCCAGATCCTATAATGAGAGAAGAGGGAGGCTGACAGAGGAGTTGGGGGTCCAATAGGGGTCACTCCCTATGAAGTACCTGAGGATACCTTTGTCTGGTGGTAGAGGTAAGGGCATGTATTACACTGAGGTGGCGGATGCCCTACGATCGAGGGTGGATAGATGGTCAGGGTTAAACATCTCTATGGAAGGGAGGGCTATTCTTATCAGGAGTGTTCTGGTGTCTATAGTCCTTTTCCACTGGCGGCAAGCTTCCTTTCCCTGGTTCATTATTGAAAAGTGCAAATCCATTTTGGGAGGTTTTCTCTGGGGAGGCAGAGGTAGGGCCATTGCTTGGGATGTGGTGGCTCAACCATTTGAGGCGAGAGGGATGGATATATAGAAAGCTTGTAGACATTGCTTTGTATGCCAATGCTAAGAGAGTGGACATGCTTCTCTGTAACCCCTCTAGCCCCTAGAGTTGTTGTATGCGAATTAGATATGGTGTGGAATGCTTGGAGATGAATCTTGGAAGAACAAATCTGTCAAGATGCATGCAAGTGATGAGTAAGTGTTGGCCAGAGCTTAAGCAGGAGTATGTTGAAGCTAATGGCCAGTGGCTTTTGCGGGAGCATGAAGCGCGCCCTTGGGTGAAGGATATTATGTGTTGGTGCCTTGGCATGATCTGATTGGGTGTAAAGGCTACCAACAAAAGTGGAGCTTCAATGCCTATAAGATTCTGGTTGGGAGGCTTCTGATGAAGGATAGAATGCTCAAGTGGGGGCTAGTGGTCAACCCCATTTTCTATTTGTGTAAGAAAATCAATGAGACCAATAATCATCTCTTTTTGGAGTGTGATTTCACTAAATATTGTTGGAAGAGAAGCATCCTAAAGTGCAGGTTGGATGGTTCACCGCCATGTGAATTCCAGGTTGCTTTATTTTGGCTTCTTGACCACTCTAGACACAACCATGGATTCAAGATCTTTTGTGGGATAGTTTTCTCTACTATCATTTTTCATGTTTGGGGGGAGAGAAATGCTAGTCTTCATAGTAAAGGGGAGAATGACCCCCTCCGTATTTTTGATCTCATTGTACATAGAGTCAATTGGGTGATTAGTTATAAACCCAAGTGGCTTGTTGGTGTGGATCCTCTTGTAATCTATATGTGGAGCTTATGAATCTGGTTATATAGTATATGGGTACTTCCCTATACTTCTTATTTTGAGTTTTGAGAAATATTTTAGTGGATAAAAAAATCATAAAAATTCACTTATAAGCTCAGATTATCAACAAAATGTTATAAAGTCTTTCATCATGCTCGTGTGAAACTTAAATGTCATGATGAGAACCTAGGAGAAAATATGAACTTTATGGTAGAAAACCATGTGAGACTTTTAGGCATCATCTTAATTATATGTGTAATAAAAATGAAACTCTATAAATTAATATAAAATTCACATTTTTATGTCAATCATGAGTAACTATCTATGTTTCCCATGTTATTTCATGTTCGTGAAAAATATATACTATTTTGAATTGAACTTAATCGATGCTACTAACATAGTCTTCATATATTTGCTTACTCATGGATGATATGTCCATGCATGGTGAGACAAATGATGACTAAAACTAATAATTTGGAATGAACTGTATAAGTAGAGGTGCCCTAGTGGGGTGCATTTATCCATACTAGTCTCCATTCATTGCTTACATTTAGCATTAATTATGTTTAATCTTGGAAAATTATAGACATTTATGCATTGTTTATTTCCTTTGATGGTGAAAATTTTGTAATAGAACAATATCTATGTGTTTGAGTTGGTTTAATTTCCAATAATTCTATTTGTATTTCCTGCTATGACTGTGACATCCATATAAAACATGTGATTTGGATTTCTATATCTGGTAACATACCTCCTACTGGGAGCCTTAACACTAAGATAAAATCTCAAAATTCACCATTCACATAAATTATAACCTTCGAAGAAATTATGGCAGAGTTCCCACAACTTGGATTAGATCATCCATCTATGTCATTCTGGCTCAAGTTTGGCTTCAATCCGTCATGGGTCTAACTCAAGTTCCATACTTATGCTTTAGGTGATCATATATAGACAAAACCAAGCCACCCTTATTAATGGATGGAAATAAATGATGGTAGAAGGTAATTCATAGTTCTAGAACTTGAGGATATGAAAGATTACCTATGCTTTTTGGTGATAGCCTAGAACTTAAGGAACAAATCCTTGTTAGATTATCTTTGAGGTTGGATAGTCCAATCCTAGAAGATGGAAGCAGAATTAGATTTGTTATCCCTCAAGTTCTGTATATTCTCATGTGTTTCAAAACAATTTATAATACTTCATGTAGATCTTATTCATTCAAATTATTCAAAGATAGTATATGGATAGAACTATCAAAGAGGTTGGACAACACTAGATCCCCAATACCAGTTGTAGCTATGATGGCTAGAGGGTTAGCTACTCGACTAGAAGACTTGGGTACAAAGGAGACATTGAAAGCGAGGAAGAAGCTAGACATATATCTGATCTCCCTCCCTTGTGTGTTTCAAAACTTGGATTGGCATTAAGAATTCACTTGATTGAGGGTTGTGATTTTTTTATAGAGACCATGTTCACCGATGCATGTGGTCCCAAAAATGCACTAGAAAAGTTCTACACTCGTCAAGGCCCAGATTTGGGTGTCTCACCCTAACATGGGGATATACTAGTCTACTTTGGCTCTCACTATCCTATCACATGAAGTGGGAGATCCTTGAGGTTTGGATCAAAGACCCATCATTATTTAACATAACCACAAGAAAGGATATGCCAATGAAGGAGATGCTAAAGATTCCTAATAGTGGATAAATGGATATCAATCTCTTTCTATAATATGGAAGATCAAATATGCAACTAAAAGGTTTTTGAGAACTCTAGTCGAAATTGAGCTAGCGCGAGTCAAGCGTATATGACTCCTACCTCTCCTTCAAAATGGTGTCTAATGTAGTAGAATTCCCAAGAGGAAGAAGAATCCCCCTCCACAACCTATTTGAAACCTTAAAATTAGGATATTGGGTGACTAGACAATTTGAGTTTGTAGGTGGACTCTACCTAATTTCCTTACATACCATCATCAAACATTAGAGGTGTCAATGGTATATTCTTACAAAAACCACATTCATCAAAGGATCTAGTTTGAGGTGACAATGAATGAATCATCCCAAGGATCAAGAACACCTTATCTTCTATGGAGTTGTGGGATTATATATAGCATGAACTACTCAAATTAAAAAATCCATTTTCAAAGATTCTAACATATCCGAAGGAGTATGATAACCTCTACAACTACTCTAGTTTCTAATGATACAAGAACATTGAAGTTAGATGCTCATAGTCACATGAAACATGAGGTGTTGTTCTCCTCTAGCAACCTAGAACTCTGGGTTTATTGAATATTTATAGGTTGATCCACTGTCTACCTAAAAACCAGTTTGGGGAGACATTATGATCACATTGATACCATGTTTCCTGCATGTTTGTGTTATATATCCAATTTAGAAAAATATCATAACAAATGGATCCAGGTAGGTTATAAGCCAAAGTGATACATAAACCATTTTTGCTACTAATTAAAGCACCACCTTGTTCTTTTTTCAATAATGGAAAATTTCTTGTATCATTACTGAAAGAAAATAGTTCCAACCAACATAATACATAAAGATGGTTTGGGTAACATTAAACAAAATGCCCGTGAATGAAATTTCCTATTTGATGTGAATGAATTCAACAATTTGAATATGGATAAATAGAATAATGATGGGGTTCTACATTGAGTTTCCTACATATATCCAATGACGACACGGATGGTGCTTCCTTATTTGAGATGAACTCATTGGTGGTACAAGAACAATGTCTAATATATAAATGTTGTTTACAAGAATCTGTTTCTATTCGAATAGATGGCAAGCAATTAAGATTTTGATAATATTCTTTTGTATATGTTCATTAAGTTGAGATTAAAACCCTACCTTGATAATCGTAGGAGATGATCTACCTAAAGAATGAACATTAAGTGAATGACAAATTTAGATTTATGAATCTCTTGATTTCATTTTTGGTATAAATGTGATTCTAATGATTTGAGAGATAGTTAGTAGGGTAACCGCTTGTAAATTGTCTATAAAAATTGAAAAAAATCCTTAAAAACTTTCTTTAATAAGAACTCAACATCAAGAACTTCTCGAGTAAGTCTAGAGCCTCATTCGACATTTCTACTTTTCATACTAGAGAATTGTATTCATTCTAGTACGCTAGTTCTATCAAAATGGGCACTGAATCTAGACTCAAGGATTTGGGGAAGGTCATGGTATGCTACATTTACGAAGTATATGGTTGAAAAAGTTGAATTATGATGCCTACAACACCAAGTTTACCAAACTTCTGTATACTCTTCTGTCTTGTCGAGGATGATGGGTCCACCATAGAAGATATAGTTATCATATCAACCAAAGACGCAACATCTTTTCACAAGTGGGAAACCAAGCCATGATGTTTATGAGGCCCAACATCCTTCTTAGAAGGTGAATTACATATGAAAGAAATGTAACCCTAGATCATCTAAGAATTGATTAAGAGATGAGGGATACACTATTTTCTATGGAATATAAGACACCAAGATTGGATGACTTCAATAGAAGATTCTTACATGCAATTTCTCTAGTGATAAAAGATGATCTTCATTGATATTTCAAATGGTTATTTGTGAATTGGATGGTTATTGGATTTAGGTCTTCTTTCATTAAACTCATCCCCCAAAACAACTTGTACAACAACCTTTTTGACTATACATCAATTGCTAGCTTTTTGGTGCTATGCAAGATCTTATTAAGTTTTCTTTCTTATCGGCTCATAATTTTCCTAATTAAAGACAATCAAAGGAAATTGTTGTGCATTATAAAATAGAGAATCACATCAAAGTATACTTTTATCTAAGGCATTTGAACTTATTAAAACCAAATAATTTTGGTGAATTCAAATGTCTTGATAGGACATGTAAAAAAATTATGATCGTACTATATGGAATGATCATTGGGATACAATGAGAACCATGATTTTATAGAAGGATGGATAATCTAGACCCAACAATGTGTAAAGTCTACATCATATTATGTGTTAGAAAAATATATACCCATGGGATTTCTCAATGATATTAAAAGATTTTAACAAGGTAATTCCTTGTTGTCTCTCATTTTTATGATAGTATGGATAGACTTACCAAAATCATGCAAAAGGTGGAGGAATGCAACAGGATAATACCCTATAAAAGTGAGACAGATCAAAATCAAGTCACATTTAATCATTGTACTCAAAGTTCTTATCTTCTTGATGAGACATTTGAAAAGACTACTCAAATTGAAAAATAGTGGAATGATGATTAGAAATCGAATGGTCTTTGTATGAGAAATGACGAATCCTTTATCTAAATTTCATAGAGATATGGTATAAGAGAGATATATTTGGAAGTGTTGTAGGTCCATAGAGATGATCTTTCTCTAAACTGTCAAGATTTTATCTTGGTATCACTGTATGTCTCTTCATAATGTCAGGTCTTGTTTGACAAGTTGAAGAGCCTATACATGTATGGTGGGAAAAATACCATTCTTAGACATCTAAGTTTTTTCATGATAAGGTTTGGAAAAATATTTTTTACGCATAGAAACATATGACAAAAACTATAAGGAGGATGTTGGAAAAAGTTTATAGTGAGGTGATTTCCATGGAGTTGCTCGGGATGTAACCTTTGATCCCTTCTAACAAGGAGGTGGATATAAATGATGACATACATGTCTACACCATCAAGTGGGTTGACTAGAAATCCTCATGGGGTGCATAATTTATTATGCACAAATGATATGGTGTTTGATGAACCGATATTCATCATATTTTTATTTGCATCCTTTCATAAGTTTTGCATTTTCATATTCCAATGTAATTATGTTTTGACTTGTTTTAGTTTTTTATCTATTTAAAAAATTATTTTAAAATTGTACCAGTTTATCTATTTCTATTCCTATATTAATTCAAGTGAATGAGGATAGGTCATAAACCCTTCATTAAGCAATCAATTTATGGCTCTCAAAGCCATTGTCCATCACTTCCCAACTTTAACTATTTGAGGAGATGAATTAATATGACATCATACAAGTTCAATATTTAGAGAAGGTTAATCAATCTACTAGTCCCACGACTCGAATGGGTATCCTACCAAATGATATGAGCATTTGGGCAAGTTGATATCAAATCCACTATGCCATCTAATTAGTCATCTTCTACATTGATAGTAAACATTGGAACTCAATAGGAACTACATGTTTCATTTAGTACCTTAAAATGTCTATCAACTATATATGCTCAAGGATAATGCATCTTAATAGACACCCCACTAGAAGATTTGAAATATAACTAGCTAACCCCTAAAAATAATAATCAACTAGATGCGAAATTATCAATGAGATGAAAATTATATCTTGTAAAAAAAAGGGCTCTAAATTTCAAATCCGAACTCAAAATTTAGTGAATCAAAAGTAGGTGAATGAATCAAATTGAAGATGACATACTTATGGAAAGGAACAATATTCTTAAACATCTTATAAGATAGTATAGTTTAGTTGGTTGATAGGATCGAATCAATCTTGTAGTTGTACACATTCAAGACTTGATGCTAAATTGGACACAAGTGTGTTATGAGGGATGACACCTTGAACCTTCCCAATTGGTATACTCATCATTTAAACCCTCTACATTGTCTATATCATCACCCATGTGACTAGACATCTCTTGCTCTTCTTAATCAACATATGATTATTCTAAATCTTCTAATGGTTCTTCCTTATCTTCTAGTAATGGAACTAGGATAAGTGACAATGATGATGCAAATTGAATTGCTCATTGTGCAATTAAACTCCATTCTAGTGTTGGTGGTATAGAACCATTATAGTCTGTAAAGCTTGTTTCCATCATAATCTATAACATGCAAGTATTACAAAGTGTGGATCACAGAGTACTAAAGGAAATGAAGCAAAAAAGTTTTGTAATAGTAAAGAGTAAAAAGAAAAATAAATTATGGTCTATAGTGGATGGTCATAATTTTTGTACTTCTAGAGTCTCCAACTCCTCAAAGACAGTGCCAAAAACTTGATACTTATAAATATATGTGTACTATGAAAATGTATGTATCAAAATTGTAAGGACAAAGAGTCATGATTTGTCGAAGTTAGCAATATATTTAGCTGCATAATACTACTAATTAAAACCTTACTAGATAAGTTGAATAAGTGGTTTTGTATTTGGTTAATTATTAAAGAAATAAGTTAAAAAAAAGTAATGATACTAAATTAGCTGATTGAAGATCAGATGAATGGATTCTTTAGGATTTACCCCTTTCACCACATTGCAAATTACACTTCACTTTTATTAATATATATACTAATTTTCATTTCATTTAGTTAAGGATCTGTATCTTCCATTATCCATTTTTTCAGCATAATAGAATATCAAAATAGTGAAAAATATGCATTTATAACTTTTAAATTGTAGATTGAATGGTAATGAACTATCTTTGGATTCTCTCCCTTAATGTTGTATTCCCACTTTTGTGGAATATTCCTAACTATATTTTATCCACTTTCATGCAACGATATGCAGTAATTAACAATATGAAAATATGAACAAGGTGATTCGGCTTGGTGCATAACATTTATTTTAAATTTATATAGAAACACAAGAAATGCATGTTATTCAGAATTAAATAGTCTAGAATAAAAATTGCACTAGGAACTCTTGGGTCATTTTTATTAGTTTACCTGGACATGGTCGTCATGGTATTATAGTACATAAAAAATGTGCAAAATAGAAATGTTGAATTATAGAAGCCCAAAGAATTGATTAATGGAGTTATCTACAAGATATTAAGTTGTTTGGTTGTAATGTATACCATCTAAATGCCTCTGATGTCCACGAGGATGGGTTTGTTCACTTTCTCCTCATTCTTCTCTTCTCTATCCATCCCCAAGTCATGAAAACTAGATAATGGATGATGGGAAGACATCTCTGTATTTGTTTAGGTTATAGAGGGACCAAACTCTATGTTTTAATATCAATTGTTGACTTTTACACTTATAATCTTAGTTTTCAAGATCTTAGAGTTGGTACCACTAACTCAAAGTCAATGCCACTGACCTGGATGACAAACACTTATATTCAGTTCAGTTCTCAGAGTCTGTTGCACCAACTTGGAAATTGGTTCCACTAACTTTTGGGCAAACTTAAATTTAGGAAAGTCCTTGTCACTTTTAGATGTTATTCTAGTACTACTAACATGAATTCAATGTGACCAACTTTTTGATTTTTTTTTCAATTGAAACAAGCAATTAGTAAGCTAGTTTATGTTAGAATAAAATATTACTCAATATACATGAAAATAGGAAAGATTAATGAATATATGGTTTATTTAGAGACTTTGTATAAAATGAGTGAAAATTAATCCATTTAAGATCAATTGGAAATGAAACTACCAAAATTAGTATATGAAAATAGTGAAAATTATGTGTCCATCATGACTTCAGGATGAAAGACTACAATCACAATTGTAGCATTGTGATCATGTCTATGACTACCATTTCTAGTTTTCATGTATCATACCCAATGTGAGTCTGTTTGGTACACTTTCTAATTACCAAGTACTTATGTGTTTGACATGAAATCAAATATCATAACTCATGAGACATGGTCATCAGACAACACACATTCTAGTTTTAGTGTAATATTGTTGTCCTAACTTTCTAAAAGAATATGATTATGGACTTCACTAAGAATAATTCCGCTATCGTCCACATGATATCATGTTCATGTCCTCAATCTGGACATATGTCTTTTAGTCGTACATAAACATATTGCCAAAGGAACATGTACAACCGACAGGACCTACAAAATACCAAACATTTGCATGGGGTGTTTATCTACAAAACCCCCAATATAACTTGGCTTGTTCAGACATGCCTGAAACTAAGACTTTTCTACTTTTCATTAACCAGACTAGAATATTGGATATCTGAGCAATAATGATATCCTCATTACATGCTTTCCTCCCATGATTCCTATTATTTCTCTCCTCCCACACAAAATAACAAACACCCACTATGCATAGCCCCCCAATAGCAAACTTAGGTTTGCCATTGAGCTTGAGCATCAATCTCTTGATCGCATCAATAATGTTGTCTTCCAAAATATGTTCCCATTCATTCTTTAGACACACAATAGCCCAGATCCTCCTGAAGAAAGTACATGAGCGAAATAGGTGTTTATGGCTCTCCTCCTCTCTTTTGCACAGTGGGCATATCACGTCTACCTACAGACCCCACCCACTAAGCATGTCCATGGTGGGAAGCTTCAACATGATAGCTTTGTAGGTCGTAGTACTCCACTTGGGTATGTGACTGGGGTTCCAAAGCAGGTTGGACTAGGGAATGTCATCACTAGTATAGGTGTTGATCCACGGTGTCACTTTGGGATCAACCAGACTGACAACATCATTCATATCAACACTATAATAGGTTTGAACCTCTTCCCACTGCTTACACATGTTTCTCCAGATCCTAGAAGAAAGGCCATCCAATCGCTATTGTATTCAACTGTATCTTTTAGTCATACAAATAGACAAGATGTTGTCCTTCTCTCGCAAGAACCTATCCACTCTTCTTCCATGACTTTGTTTCACTAGATTTATAGGAGATGTGATGTTAAGACCACCTTTGCAGAATGGCCTGGATATGGTATGCCATGCCACACTATGCCCCCTTACACCCCAAATGAAACTAGCAATAATCATTCTCATGCTATCTATAGTAGGATTAGGAATATCACAGACTTCACTCTAAAATAGACCAAGGGTTGGCGCACAGTGGTTCTCATCTGATCCTGCCATACATATAGCTGACCAATCATACATATAGCTGACCTGCCATACATATAGCTGACCAATCATAAACCTTGGTTCTCATCTGATCCTGACATTGAGAGAAATCAATACAGGATCCTTTTCCACCAACCATTGGGGCTCCAAGGTACCTGGTAGGAAGTCTACCAATTTTGACCCCTATAGAAGCTCTAATCCTCCCCCTCCTCGCATCACAAGATTTGGAAAGATAGATCGTAGATTTGATAATGCTAATGTACACTCCAGTAAGCTTATTGAACCTCATCAGGACTTTTTTGAGTTCTTTCAATCTATTGGCGTGCCCAGTGGAGAATAGCATAATGTCATCTACAAATATTAGTTGGGAGTTGAATTTGACATTCTTTATCTTGTAAGGCTTCACTTTTCTCCTGGATTCAGTTTCATTCATCATACTGGTGAGTCCCTCCATGACGATGGTGAAAAAAAAGGGGGACAAGGGGTCCCCTTGTCTTCACCCGTTCGACGCAGTGAAGAAGCCCACATGACCCCCATTAAGTAGAATAGAAAAGGATGTAGTAGATACACACTGTTTGATTATATGAATCCATCGATCGTTGATCAATCGCCTTCATTATAGCCCACATATCTTCCCACTTGACATGGTCATAGGCCTTGGTGAGGTCAACCTTCACACAAGCTTTGGCACTATTATTCCTGGTCTTGAACCCAGTGAGGAACTCAACCGCTAGCCGAGTGCTGTCAGAAATTTTTTGCACTTTGATGAACATGCACTGTTCTTTAGAGATGATGGTAGGGAGGACCTTCTTCAAATGCTTTACAAGTACCTTTGACACAATTTTATACAAAACATTACAATAAGTAATAGACCTATAATCGGATATGCTCTCAATCTCATTTTTCTGAGGAATGAGTTTAATGAATGTGTAGTTAACAAACTGGACCATGTTATGGTCGTTTATAATCCATCACACAACTTTGATGATATTGGGCTTCACCAAGTACCACATGATTTGGAAGAATTTACCATTCATCCCATTGGGCCCAGGATCCTTATTAGTACTAATGGAGAAAATAGATTTTTTTAACTTCTTCTTCATCGGCCTGGGTGCACAACATTGCATTGGTAATTTCATCCACCCTATTGTCAATCATTAACTCCGCGTTATTTACCCTACTATTGTCAACTTGGTTGTACAGATTGTTGAAATACTTGATAGCATTTAAGGACACCTCCACCCTACTGTTCAATGTAATGATTGAACATATGTAAACATAACAAACAACAAATTCCTCTATTATTTTTCAAACCAAGTATATGGTATCTCATTACAACTATCATAATATTGTCTCTTAGAGAATACAACCAACAATTTATTATAATAATTCTATAAGAATTACTAACAATCTCTATTAAACTATGGTAATACATTGATTCTCATGGGTAGGGTTTTTCAAAATGACTAGTATGTGGCACCTCAGAGATCATGATAATATGGTGGGGGTGACATATGTCTATTAACACAACTCTTATATCCTAATGATATTTGGATAACTCATATACTATATATAATAGATTTTGGTGATATTACCAATCATAGAGGAAATAGTGTTGTAGAATGTCATAGTATAGTTAAAACAAATGCTCTAATTTAGGTATACTATTTTCTACAAATTTATGCAATCGACTTCATATTCCTCATTAGCTTTTAATACAAATTATCAACATATAATCCTTGTCAAATATATCTTTTACAAAGATGAGAATCACAACATGTTCAAAAATTCTTGTCTCTTGCTATATTTTGGTGGGCTAGTTCACTTGTGGGTTAGTATTTCATAATGTTATTGATGTACTAAAATAGAATTTATGTTCTTGTTAACTTAAGGTATGAAAAATGTCACTTCAAGTTTTGTCTTCATTACCTAGGACAATGAAGAACTTTGGATTTTAAAATATTTCAATAAAGGTACAATTTTATTTTTCTTAGTAATTTCTAGTTTTAATTTGTAATTTCTTTTATCTTTACTATTTTGTTAAGTTGTACCTATCTTATACATTTCTACATTTTTCAACCTTTCATTCTTTTTCTAAAATAGATTATATACTTGTATATCTTGGTGATTTAATGCTATTTGACTTAATAGTAAATGACCATATTTTTCATGCATTGATATTAATTGGAGTGGATGGCACTATAAAACATAGAGGTGTTAATTGTGTGGTTACCACAGTCATATATGATGGGTCCTTACTTGACCTTCCTCTTCATTTGAAAGCATTAGATTCCATAACCATGCCTAGTTGGGTCGCTAGACAAAATCATGTGCTTTAACACCTTAGATTTGAAGAAGATTACAATAAGAAATATTATGGGGTTACCGTGACGAACTTCAATGTGGAAATCAATATTCACTCAAGATATTTGAGGATAAGGTGGAATCCTTAAAAGAAAGAGAAACATGCAACAAACACTTTAATATATAAAATGCTTTCCTATCAATAAGACCACCAAAATTATGGATATTAATCTTTTGCTCACATAGGAACACACATTCACAACCCAGTAAAGGAGTTTGTAGGGAAGATAGAGCACAATATGAAGTAGAAGAAGTATGAAATTTATGTAAGACGACATGCCAGATATACAACTCTCTACAATATTTGTAATAACACAGAAGTTGCAAGGTAGTTGAAACAAATGAAGAACTAGATAAAAAATTAGTGAGCATGTGTTGGATGTTAAAAGTGAGAGTTCAACCTAAGTTGACATTATTTTAGAAAAGCCACAGAATGAAAATACATAACCAACTTCTCATGCACATCTGATCATTTCAAATGAGCATATACTTCTCTAAGAAGAGGTTTGTATGCTACCATCATTGATCTTTTTGTTTCTTTTCTACATTTAGGTCCTACAAGAACCTTAATGGGTTGGATATGTACCACTTGAAGTGAATACAAGAAGTGGTTCATATGTTAACTGAACCTACTACTTTGGTTGAACTTATTACTAATTGGATGGTTGACAAGGAGGATACATAATTCTACTGAAAATCAACTAGTATCATATGCTAGTAATTATGTTCTTCCTATGTCAGCAACACACCTTCTAAGTGTATATATGTGATGGAGTAAATACAACACCAAATCCTTACACCTTCTAAGTGTATATACAAGTGATGGAGTAAATACAACACCAAACCCTTCTCCTTTTTTATGATAGTTGGCATTACAATTGAAGGAATAATACATACTACAATATCCATTGAAGAAGTTAACCACCATAGATTTCATGGATGTGCAAACTCGGAAGGTCTTCAGGCAAGAACCACTCATTTTTTTCACGTTCTTCCAGATCCACACATAGTTACTAATCTATGTTTACTAAAACAAGATTTTGAGGCTATAATGGAAGGATTTAAGGGTGAAAAAATGTGGTTTAAATCATTATGAAATTCTCTTTGAGATGCTATAAAATCTTGATCATAGTTGCAACGTGAAGATCTCTTGCTCAATATCACATCCCATACTTATATTCCTTTCATTCATATATTCATTAAGTTTATAAGGCCACCTGTGTGAGCATAGAGGACTTCTTCTCCTCCATCTTGATTCGTAAGCATGTTTGATGAATTGAAAGATTCTAAGCTCGTAGTGGAGGATTAGTGAAATGTATCTCTCACCATGCACACTTTTCATTTATTCTAGATATTTCAAAATTATAAAATTGCATGGAATTTTTTATGAATTTAGTTTTCATCTTAATTTTTCAAATTTTTGGATTGTTTTTATTTCTTTTATTGTGTTGGTTGTCATAGGATTATTTTTATACATTTAGATTTTGCATACAAAACCCATCTTGTCAGAGCAAATTGTTGTATTAACTTTTCATGAAAATATGCAAAATTTTGAAAATCACAGGTTGAATCCGCAAAATATTAGC